>JASCZW010004918.1:110000-167210 GCA_034211315.2 Aedes japonicus
CTCAATGATTTTGCCCTCCACCGGCACGCATACTTGCCATATCCAAACTTCAAACTCAGGCAAGTATGAGCTTAACCGAACCAAGGTTGCGGCTTATCATTTTTGACTTATCCATATTCATTTGCCGATAGCTCTTCTCAGAAGCTCAATTTCAAAATATGATGTATGATGAACTTATGGTGCTAGAGTAGACCTACAACTTTGTTTAACAGTACATTGCTCTATCTCTTATATCTGAGGAATAAGAGCGTATATTCTCAGTGATCTTCGCGATGATATTCGCGGTGAAGATCACGCGAGGATCATCGTGAAGATCACTGTGAATATACGCTCATGTCGCAGATATAGGAGTTAGCGCAATGTACTGTTAGACAAAGTTGTAGGTCTACTCATGCACTACAAGTTCATCATGCATCATATTTTGGAATCGACCTCTGAAAGGAGATATTGGCAAATGAATATGCCTGAGTCAAAAATGATAAGCCGCAACCCTGAACCGAACCAACCCGGCTTCTGATTTGTTTTTGCATCCTAGTACTACGCCACGTGACACAACATCAACTAACCGTACTGTCATGGATACCGCTCCCACTAACAACCTAAGTGTGTATTACCAAAATACCAGAGGACTTTCGACCAAATTGGACGATGTTTATGTTGCTGCGCTCGATGACGAGTATGATGTTTATGTATTCACGGAGACCTGGCTCGATGAAAGGATCAACTCAGTTCAACTTTTCGGCGACAATTTCACCGTGTACAGAGTGGACGGCAGTTTAGCTAATAGCTCTCGTATGCGTGGAGTTGGTGTTCTTGTTGCTGTTTCCAATGTGCATGTTTCCTGCCAAATCGCCGTAGAACAGTTCAATTCTATTGAAACAGTTTGGGTTAAAGTTTGTCTTTCCAAACGAAACTTTTTTATCGGCGCTTCGTACATTCCTCCTGACCGACGACGTGATTGCAGCATTATGCAACTTCACCTGGATGGTACAGAATTTGCCTCTGAATTGACTACTTTGACGGATGTGCTTCTTCTGTTCGGAGATTTCAATCAACCAGGACTCAACTGGTTGCCCTCCGACTACGGGCATCCGTTTCCTGATCCGGTTGCTTCAACCTCTACTCCTGCTAGTCGCCTACTTATCGATGGAACTGGTTTTCTAGGACTGAACCAGATTAATTCAGTTTCCAACGTCCAATCAAACTTGCTCGACTTGGTGTTTATCTGCAAGAACTCACTGCGCAAATGTACTGTCGTTGAAGCTCCGGATGCCATTGTGCCACTTGATAACTACCATCCAGCTCTGGATATATCAATTGCATACGAACCTAATCTCCATTTTGATGAACCTGTAAGCACCGATCAACTCAATTTCCGCAAAACTGATTTTCAACTGCTTCGACATTGCTTATCCCGTATCGACTGGAATGTTTTGAGTGACCTTGATATTGAATCAGCTGTTGACCGTTTCAACTGTTTGCTACGTGAGAGTATTTTGGCAGCTGTACCGAAGTGCCAAACTCCGAGAAAACCTCCGTGGACGAATGCTCTTCTACGCAACATGAAACGAGTGCGCGTAAGGGCTCTTCGCGCTTTTGTCATTCGATGATGTGCCTCTGCCAAATTGGATTTCAATCGCGCCAGCAATGAATATCGGCGCTATAACAAACTCCACTACAATTATTATATACATCGCACAAAAGAAAACCTTCGACGCCATCCGAAGAAATTTTGGTCGTTCGTGAACTCTAATAGGAAGAAAACTGGACTACTGTCATGTGGGTTTCTCGATAGAAACCTTGCACGGACTAACGAGCAGAAATGCAGTCTTTTTGCTAGACACTTTTCGAGTGTATTTTCAAGCGATTCACCATCTCAAGTTGATATTGAAAGTGCTGTGCGGGAAGTACCCAGCGATGAGATTAACATGGATGTCTTTGCTGTTGATGTTTAGGTGGTTCTTTCGGCGATACACAAGACCAAATCGTCCTTCAATCCTGGACCTAGCCTGATTCCTTCTGCTGTATTGAAAAAATGCTCCGACATTTTAACTACTCCACTTTTTCTGCTTTTCAACTTATCACTCCAGCAATCAAAATTTCCAATGCAGTGGAAGTGCTCTACTATGTTTCCAGTTTTCAAGAAAGGAGACAAAAGTGATATAAGAAATTACCGTGGCATTACTTCACTTGGTGTGGAATCAAAGGTATTTGAGTCGCTGATCAACGCCAAATTGTTTGCTGCCTGCAAGAATTACATTAGCATGGCAACATGGTGATCAACATGGCTTTTATCCCGGCCGCTCTGTTGAACAAATCTTGTCAGCTTTACGTCGTTTTGCATGGAGAATGTATGTAAAAAAACTCCAAGTCGATGCTGTTTATACCGATCTCAAATCTGCCTTCGATAAAGTTAACCATGACTTACTGCTTGTAAAACTGGAGAAAATTGGTCGTTTCATTGCTTTCTGCACATGGCTTCGATCTTATCTTGTGCAACGTCAAGTATCTATCAGTATTGGAAACAATTCATTGGACTATTTTTCAAACCATTCCGGAGTTCCCCAAGGAAGCACCCTGGGAGCGTTGCTTTTCTCGCTTTTCATAAACAATGTTTCCCTCATATTGCGTGATGGAGGTTTTCTGTTGTTGTTTGCAGACGACCTTAAAATGTATTTAGTTGTTCGAAGCCTATGCTATGAACTACAGAAACTTCTTGAAATATTCAGTAATTGGTGCGTTCGAAATATGGTGGTTCTGAGCATCTCAAAATGTTGCGTTATAAGTTTTGGTCGAACGAATAATGCTACCCAGTTTGATTATAGTATTGCTGGATCCCCACTTCAGCGGGTTGATCATGCTAAAGACCTCAGAGTTGTATTGGACGAAAAACTAACCTTTACTCGCCACTTCTCAGGTACCATTGCTAAAGCCAATCGCCAGTTTGGGTTCATGTTCAAAATCTCCAATGAGTTTCGTGATCCGCTGTATTTCAATGCTCTTTACTGCTCGCTGGTACGCTCTATTCTTAAGATTGCATCTGCTGTATGGAACCCCTAACAGACTGTATGGAGTGCGTGGTTTGAAGCTGCCCATCGCAGATTCGTAAGATATGCTTTGCGCTACCTTCCACGGAGTGACCCGTTAAACTTGCCTGCTTACGCCGATCGCGGTCGCCTGCTAGGGCTGGATACTCTTCTGGCTAAACGAAGGAGTGTCGCTCAATCTGTATTCGTTGCCAAGCTTCTCTTACCTGAATACGATGTTCCTGAGTTGCTGCCGAGAATCAACCTATATGACCGAAAGCGTTGGTTCACGAGGAATTACAAGCAACTGATCATGCTGCAAATAGTTCCATTGTCTTCATAATCCATAGGTTCAACGTAGTATCAGACGAATTTGATTTCAACATGTCCGCTTCAAGATTTCGTCACCGCTTGCTGAACCGTTTTTAACGTAGACTTTTATTAGATTTAAGTACTTTATGTAGACCACAAAGTCCGATGAATAAAAGACAAATACAAATATGCCCAATGAAAGTCCCAATCTCTTTCATTGTTGTCGAGCTCTTCTACCAGCGACCAACAGTCGTCCCGTTCCTGGAAGATGAAATCTTCCGGACTCCTATCCCAGGCAAGTACGAAGATATTTCAAACAATTCGTCTCGTGATCCACTCGTCGTATTCAGTTGACCTCCATTAAACCAACCATGAACAACATTTGCAAACTGGACACCAGGACGCACAATTGCCATTAGCCCCTAGGAAGCCCCTAGTCCACTCAACGCAGTCGAGCCCCACCTGCCACCAATCAGCAGCATCATTTTTTCGGAAAACGCGTTCCATGAATCGATTGTTGTTTCCATTTCATCTTCAAATAAAAAACCTCGTGCTATCTCTACAAACCGGATTCCGAGACGATCGAGACCGGAAGTTTCAAACGATATGAAAGGCCCTGATGTGAAATGCCGTTGTCAAGACCTCACAACTTACTACCAACATATCGGGGGAATGAATTCAGATGTCGACGACTATCGACTGGCAGTATTGGATCACTGCTATGACTTAATTGAACTAATCGAAACATGGCTCGATTCCCGAACGGTCTCCCCTCAAGCGTTCGGGAGTGAGTATGAGGACTTGCTGCAGCTGTAAGTCTACGGGAGGCAAGAATTATAGAAAGTGAGGTATAAAACTGTGTGAAACAAGTCTGGGTCGCCGTCAATTTGAGAGACCGAAAACTGTATCTATGTGCGGTATATATTGCATTTATCCGGAATTCGTGGTTTAGTCATTGTATTCGAATAATGATTTTTTTTATTAGATGTTTATTCAAAATGAGGTTTATATTTTCAACTTTTTAATTGCTCTGCAGTTATATAGTGACCGAGTTTTCTAGGATGTCAATTTAGCGCAAGGTTTTCACTCAACTTCATTCATTAAATGGAAGCATTTCTTTATTAAATTGTTCGTTGTTCTATTATATCTAAGATCTGAATTTGGGATCCCTGCATTTTCGGCATTGTCAAGATAATTACAAATTTTCCGAACAGTTGTAAGGACAAAGAGGGAGGAGAGCGAAGTGGGTCTATGACACGGCGAAATGTTAAGTGGAAGTGGATAGTGGATATATGACTCCTCCCATGCTATGTGCAAATGTGCTATGATATGCTCTGATGTGCTCTTAAATAAAGTGGTTACTTTAACATTTTTTTAAGTTGCTCAATTTAAAGAATATGAAGGAAAATATGTACAAGAAAAACTTAAAATAAGATTTATTTTTACAGCGATATTTATCTTTGACTTATCAATTTATTTGCTATTAGCTGACCCAACGGACTTCGTTCCGTCTTATATTAATTTATTGCTTGCAATATCTTTAAAATCGATTCACACAATAAATCGATATTCTATATTACATCGCTTTTTTTTATAAAATGCATACATTTCTTTTATTGTATTAGTCAATCTGAAAGGGACAGTCAATTTTCATTCTGAAGAACTTGGATATTTTCAATTATGGCTTTTAAAAGTATGACAATCGGCAGTCATTTCATATTATTGATAATCTGTGATCAATTGGCCACTTTAATTGGTGTATTATGTTAAAATACTGAAGTCATTTTTTTTAAGGTCCAACGCATGAAAAATTGTTGATTTTTGTATGATTGCCGACATGAGTTGATTACGGTGCTGTAAGATATCATAAAAAACTTTCCAAAACAACAATGTTTTGTGAATTTTCAATGTGACAATTTAGCACTGGCATCTGAATTGAAGATGTTCTATTAACTGATTATTGGAAATTAGGTTTTTCTTGAAGTTTGCTCAGTTTGAAAGGGTAGTAATTTGAATTTATTATGTTGAAAATAATTTATTTGTGATTTTTCTGCATTTTTACAAACAACATTTGATTTATGCAAACAAAATTTGATATTTTAGTATGGAAAAATGCTTGTTTTTATTTTCCAAATTACCGACTTTGCCTGGAAAATTTCCCAATTTTTTTTTCTCTGAACCTTTGTTGGACAAAGAGAAACAAATCATCCGAAGACACCGTCAAGATTGGTTCAGCCGTTTTCGAGGTTTAGCGTCACTAACAAACAAACATTCATTGTTATATACATAGAAGATTTGTTTTTTTTTTATGGAAAAATGCTTGTTTTTATTTTACAATTTTCCAACTTCCGACATTTCGTACAATAAATTTCCCCGTTCACGGCCAATCTGGAGCGAAAGAAGAGCGGCTTTGACATCCCCTTCTCGCTGATTGTCAGCCACAGCAGCACCTTCTTGGGTAACTTGGTGTGTGAAATGAACTTCACCTCGGAGCTCACTTTCTTCGTGGAGGAAGTAAAACTCGAAGTGCCTTGCCAGTCATTGCCATTTAGGGTGAGATTTGTCTCATCGTCCATCACCACCGCCACGTCGCGATTCGCCGGGCGAATCGAGTTGACTTATTCAGCCGCTTATTCAGCCGCTTCTGCTGCGTCATTGCCTGCAGCCCCAAAACCAGTGTTCACCAGGTACATTTTCACTGTTTGGCCGATTGAACCGACCTCCTGGCCAAGCGCAAGCAACGATGTAGCCCCTTTTCCCTCGGTCTTCCTCTTCAGCATACTTTGGAGCTATTTGTCGCTCAGGGTCGTCGGCAGTCCGGAACCGGGCTTTCTTTCGATGCTCTGATTGTTGTCTAATAGTGCCAAGATGTTGAAGATGCCGGAACAGGCGTATCCGGCATCTACACCCAAAATACTGGCATGGTGCAACTTTTGATCGAAGTTCAAAAGAACATTTTCTGCGTGCTTTTCTGGCAACAGAATTAGCCCGGATATAAACCTCTCCACCTGTAAGCAATAATTTACTATAAAGCGATAAAAACCGCACACACTCGAGCATTACTTTTATCGTTTATTTCATGTTTACACTGTTCAAAAACGTGCGACACACATGTGTGTGAGTGAAGTCCACGAAAATTGCGAGAGAAGAACATCACAGGAAGTATGAATTTATTCAAAAATGCGATCGCAAACTGTTGACGGTATTTTGTTTTAATAAATGTTTCTTTTTAAATTAAAAACGTATATTTTTCGACAAAGAAATCAGTGCAAACGTTATATAGTTGCTCGGGCATTGCGAACATGGAACAGTAGTGAGACCGGTAGGGGAAAACTGAGTAAGAAGTGTTTTGAACCAATTACCTGCCTTTGTTTACATTTTGAGGCCAATCCAATGATTTAATCATTCCAGGAGGATGCTGGGTAGGCTCATGTTGCCTTTACATTCTTGTTATTCTTAGCGGCTTTTTTCTTCATGATAGTTTTTAGATACTTCAATTGTATGTCAGAATTAGCTTAAAATGTGTTATCTCCCTTTTTGATATTTTCTCTTTATATGGGGCTTTTCAGACATACAAATTTAATGTGTGATTTATAAGTGGCTATGTAAATGTCAGCCGGGTAAGAAAATCCTTGTTCTTCATCCTATCTGAGCGTTAAAGTCGCAGATTTTTACGTTACACTGTGCCAGCATATGTACATACACCTATTTCAACCGCGCGTAGATAGTCGTGTCGGGTGTTCCTTTCGTGAATAACTCACACTCCTTTCAACTCCAAAATTAATTTAACTCAGACTTTAAACTCTATGAACATGTTTTTTTTTAAAAAACACATGCTAATTGAAGACTTAATACGCTTGAAAAGCGATGTTTAATGGAGTTCTAGCATAGTTTCAGCTTTATACTTCCTTTAGGGTTGGTATTTGGACCTTTTGGAATTCATTTTGTACAAAAAAAAACTGGATCGCCCAAGTAACAACGAGGCTGTAATAGCATGCATATATAGGGCATATGCATTACGTCTAGTGCATCATTCAAGTTGGATTAAAGCAGAAAAATGCCGAACTAATGCTTTATCTTTTGAAATGTTATAAGTCATTGCTAAAGTAGCATTATTGCATTGGTGATGCATCACTACATTTTTAAGCTAATTTAACGTTTCATTACTTGACAACTGTTGAATTGATGCAATCCCGCATTAATGATGTTGGTTTTTGGTTGAATAAGTGCAATAACATAATGCTTGTGGTTACTTGGGCGCTTAATAAGCTTACAGATATGCCAGGAATTTTTTGAAGCTTAGATCCTTGAACATTTTCTGAACGATTTTTTTTATCAATATAAAACGAACGGACACTCAATAAATTTAGGCATTCAGGCTTATTGGATATACGTTTCATTATTTAAAAGTTTGTCCCTGGCAAATCACATATTGACAAAGATGAATCCAGAGGTTTGAGCTGTTTAGTGGAATACTTGTAACTATAATTAGAAGAAAAATAACTCATTTACATCCCTTGTTTATTTCGACGATATACATGTACTGTCTCGACAATCGAGTTAGTACGAGACACTGAAGAAGTCTGCACATTGTAGACGAAATACGCATCTGTCGAAGATACAAAGGTAGTTGAATTAAATGAAGATTACTAATTTTTCTAATTTAGTTAAAAAAGATCTTAAAACCATTTTTATTTGATGAATCAACTACTTAAGTTGGATGATATTTTTTTATTATCTCTGAACGAACAAAAAAATTCTTGAGCAATGTCGTCAATTTGTTAATTTAATATTGTATTTTTCAACTAAACCAAACCATTACCATTCTTTGATTGAAAATATATGGTTGGTAGTATTTTTTCCGCCGTAATTTTTTATTATTTATTTTGTAAGAACAAGGTTTTTTTAGTGCATTCAGTTATAACCACAGTACGTAGGGTATATGTCCCATACCGGTCGGTTACATTTTTCATTGTTACTCATAAAGTAATTGAGCTACAAAAGGCATTCAACTAGTTAGTTGCTTGCAAAGTTAAAACGCTCGTTATTTTAAACTATGACAAAACTCGTTATTTTAAACAACTAACTTTATGAGGACGAAAACTTTCGAGGAATATGGATATGATGTCGGTCTATAAGTTCCAAATTCGGTCTATTCGTGGATGCAACTTTGCCCCATTCGATAGTTTTTTTTAATTAAATGCAATGATCGCGCAATTTTTTTCCCTGATTTTCTGGTTTAAGGCAATGCTTGCTTTTTTTCATTCTACCCAACACAAAAAAAAATCTATACAAACTTCAATAAAACTGCTTTAAAACACTTGAATTTTTTTCACGTATAATTCATCAGCCATTCAATAATGAAAACTTTTTATTCCACTCTAAACAGATTTTGTTCCTGTGCTTTGTGTTATCATGAGATAGTTGAACAATATACATTCGAATATTATAAATTTCCATTGTAAATTTTTCCGGTAACATAATTTTTACCACGTTATTAATAAAACAGGCCCCAGTTGGGAACATAGAAGAAAATATGTACCTTACATTGGGCCTACGGTTTTCGGTTCAATTTGGCAAATAGTAGATTATCCAAAGACCGTGGTGATAATCGGTTCAGCTTAACCAGTGAAGTCATGATGTCTAAAAAGTTGAGGAAATCAAAAATTCCGCGGAAGTGAACTACTATAAATTGATTAATAATATCTCAATCGCCTTGAAATTCATTGGTCAGCATGATAGCAACATGATTTTGTTGATAATAGCTGAATAAATAACAAATTTGATACATAGGCCGAATCAAGGAGCTTGGCTAACATTACATCCACTTACCCTATACATGTTTAAATTTCAGTTTCATTTAAGTCCCTAGTTTCAGAAACGACCTCCATCTCAACATGTTAGAGGCTTGCACTGAAGCATTCTCGACGGCAGCCAACCTTAACATTTAGAATTTATAAAACTCAGAATTTCTACTAGATATTTAATATTTCATCACATCAGTTTGTATGCTTTTGTACTCAGCAATCTAATGAAATTTGATTCGATGTTCATTCACTGACAATCGAGATAACAAAAAAAAACGATCGCTAGTAGTGCTTGTTGACCTGAAGATCGAAACTTCGAGGTGTCCTTGGATAATCTAGAACAACCTTTTATCTCAAAAGCTGATTAAGCTCAGATCTATTTACCTCCATGAATTTGTACGCACTCATAAACTACCAAATAAATTGGTTTCGCTTATAGAAAACTCAATACTTAATACCACTTTTAGCTCATATCTTCCCTAAACGTATGAAGCATTCAGTCTTCTTTTTTTTGTAACAAAAAAAATGGGCTATTGCTCCAACGGAGTTAAGGTAATAAATGAACTGATTAAAAAAACATTTGTCTAAGACAATGTCAAACCAATCCGTGAGGACAAAAAGTTACTTGAGTAACTTGTGAAACACAGAACGTTTTACCCAGGACATGCTTGGCCTTTGGTTCAAATTTGAACCAATTCGATCTACATTTACTTATTTCCTAGGTGGAAGGAAGCTTCTTTGGGAAAAATTATCAAAATGTTTGAAGAAAACCTTGGCGGCATTGTGATGTCCGTAGCGCAGTCGGTAAACGCATTGGTTTTCCAATACGAAGGTTAAGTGTTCCCCATACAGTCAATTGTCTTTCCGGGTTTAAAATTCATTCATTTGGAAGCATTAGCGTATCATTGTGCTTGCCACATACCATACGATTGGATTCTATGGGGTATGGAAATAAAAATACGCCCATAAACCATGTACAAATATTTAGCCTAAAAAACATAAGAACATAAAACATAAAACATAACAAAAAAAATGTACAAGTGTTTCGATGTCCGATCATAGAAGATTATAGTTTATAAAAATCAACACGAAAACCCGTCATTTATTGAAGAATCAAATAGATCTGCAGGGTGTCAAATTTGTTATTTGTTTAATTGCATTACTGGAAATAAAACCGCCCGTTCTTTTATTCGGCTATCCTTATGTTGATCTAAAGAATAATGATCTAATGATGACATAAACTACGGGTATTGTAATGTGATATAAAGATGTGGCATATTTTTAAGAACAACTTTGCCGCAGCGAGTATTGCACCGATTTAATATTGTTTTGGGATAGCGATTTTTCGACAAAGAAATACTCGTTTTTAACAATGCTTCTTCGACTCTTAATATATTTGTACTAGAAAGCTGTTACAGTATTTAGCAACAAACTTTACAAATTTATTTTATTCATGAGTTGAGCAATCAATCAAAAGTCAAAAGTAACAATGCTAGATAAAATATTACACACAGCAAGAACACAAGAAAAAATAGATCTTTCTAATTCTTCGGATAAACTTGAAAATTCGTGCGTGCTCAATGCGCTCTTGAATGGTGAAATTATCTCTACAGAAATGTCTCCCGTTGGTTATTCAAGCACTTTGATTTGCTTTAGCGTCCATTCAAGACTATTTGTAGCTTCTCCAAGTAGCAGCTAAATCCGAGGATCTGTGACTAGTTGCAACAGAGAAGAATCGAGTGTGTAAGACATGCTAACAATCATTCCCAATGCGATGACAATATTTCCATCCGACAGTATTCTTGACATTCGAAACGATATTATTAATGATAAAAGGAACATTCGATAGTAGCAGGTTAACATCATTCGCCTTGTCAACTTATTTTAACTCAGCACAATTTAGCTTTCAGGAAACTCTCGAGAGTTTCTAACAAATAGTCGACAATATCTTAACCGTTTAGATCAATCTGGACCTGGATACGATTCGTCAATATCTGCATGACTATATGAAAATACTTTTTGAAGTCCGCACAAATACGCAATGACATATAGATAAGATCTTCTGTTTTACCCGTTTTACCACATCTATGAATCGATCAATTACTTAGATTTTCAAAAGTAATTTCATGTATTTGTCACAGAATGGAGAAAAATGCTTAAAACCACTGTGCCTGATACCTGATGATACTTCTGATAATTGTTATGCCCATCTACAAAAACTCCTTGTTGTGGATTTGGTGAATCCTTCGTCAAGCAAATCGCTTAGCGTGACAATGTTATTAAAGCGGGGTCCTCATACCGTACCGTGTACGAGCCGGGATGTTTTTGCATTGGAGTCAACAAACCAGACCTCAACTTCCAACACAAAAATACTCGTCACCTTTGCTCCACGAGAGCCCTGCATAAACCGTCCTCCTGCTCCTCATCAATTTTTCCGCAACATAAGCTAAACAAAAACCATCATGATTTCGTCCGAGATCTTATGAGCATCTAGATCTGGATTTATTTTTCTATATTTTTAGAATAGTGGCAACTATGTATTTTATCATTTTTTCTAAAAAAACACCAACAATTGATGCAAAAACGACTGTTAACCTTTCCAAGATGACTATATAAGACTCCAAAAACATAGCAATATTGCAGGAAATTCTTGATGATTTCCATCAGTGCTTCGTATGCCGAAGAGCGCAGACTATCCATCCATAGCGATCGGTTGTGTCTCGCAAGTTCGCTAATGATGAAATCAAAGTACACAGTACAAACAGTAGGGCTGTGGAGGATCATCCTTAACGTTGGCTTTTCGTATGCTGGCCGTAAATACCTAACAAACCTTCGTTACAATCTGAGGCTTTGCCAATAGCAATGGTTAAAAATACTGCTCTTTGATGACTGGTTCCGGAATGACCTGTAATTTAATTTTAAATGCACTCCATTTAGAAAAATAACAATCGATATATTCAATCAATTTGTTGATGCTTTGCTCACATATTGTTCCGAACGTCCACGCACAGATTTCTATCGAAATTATGCTCTCGCTGTATACCACTCGATCAACGATCAACTAATCCAGTAATACTCCTCGGTCGGCTGCGTCCCGGATGCACCAATTGCTTTGAAATTTTTGTTGTTGAACTCCAATCATCTTCGGTGTCGAATTCCGGATGTTTTAGTCGTCAAATCGAAGTTTTCCCGTCAGGGCAGCAGCAAGTTTGTCGAGTTGCAACTGGATGGACTGCCTCAGCGGACTGCGTTGTGGCTATACCCTTTGTTTCAAGCTCAACGTGAGAGTGAGCAAGGTAGCACTCACATACTTTATCGAAACGAGAATGGACAAAACGAAAACGATGACTTTTGTCACTTCTCTCTCACCCACATAAACAATAATGAGACATTCCGATTTTGACAGCAAGGACCATTACACCCTTTTGTGCATCCTGCTCCCTCACATGAAATCACAAATTCAATACGAATAAGCAGGACAGCATCAGCGCAAGATCATGACACACACACATATGCATGAACGGTCAAAACGGTAATTTATTTTATAGCATGTTGTTGTCTTCGCTATGACAAATTTTGATGTAGGTCAACATTCAAAAATCGTATTACGGCCGGCACAGAGCAATATTTGTGTGGTTCTCTGTCGAAAGTGATGGCAAAACTGCCAACCAGTATTTTGGGTGTATATATGATGATTCAGATGATGATATGATGATATTTGTATGTGTATGATTAAATCACACAGCTTCATTAAGTTTTATTCAAGTTCTGTGAAAGCCACTAAATATAAATTTGGTGTTATTATGGCACCAAGATGTGCCAATAGGGTGTATATTTAAGTCAGGTTCATGAGAACCTACACAGCTAGTTTTGCAACGATTGAACAACCTTGTTTTCATAAATTTCTTTTACTGTTATCAGTGTTTTTATTTCGACTTTATGAACTCGTAAAATGCTGAAAAGCGTTTTAAAACCATGGTGATGTAGAAGGATATAAAGGGTGTCCACAGTTAAATTGCATCACTTTCAATAAGCTGTAACATTTCGCCCTTTTGGGTTGATTTAAACGAAATTTTTGGTGAAATGACGTCAGCGTGTATTGTTTACACTGCGTGAGTTTCATTGTAAAATGTATTGTAGTTTAGAAAATGGAGTATGGAATATCCTTATTTTTTGTAAATTTAGTGCGTTTTATGCTTGCGATATTTTTATTCTTTTTATTTGTCTGTTATTCCAGACTGGATATTTTGAATTGCCAAGACGTCGTAGTACCTTGATTGGAACCTCTTCATGAATAATTCCGAAAAGAACATTACAAAAGACATCAACAGCAATTTCAACATTTCCTTCGTTCCGTAGTATTAATTGCCAGTTTACACTCCTTAATCTGCGTTTGATATTTTCATAATTTGCTTTGTGATATTCGTTGGGTCTTTGAGTATCATGAACAAATAGAATGCTTCATATTTCCATAAGGGATTCACTGACTCATTCACACAGAAATCTTCGTGAACATTGGTCACAGTTCTGTTGATTTTTGACATTATTGATTTAGACCCAAATTAGACGTTTTGTCGAAAACAAACTGTAGTGTTTCATTGTTCCCAACGACTGGATGCAAAATGCTTTCATTTTCAGAGTCCTGAATAAAGTCAACATGTCTTTGGTTAGATGTGAACTTTAGCCTCAGGAGGTAATTGTGATACAATTTGTTCAGCGTTTTGAAGAAAAGATTCTAAGCAGTTTTATTTGCATGATCTGGTGGGAAATACACGGACGCAAACACGTGTGTTTCACCTGAAATGCATAATTTCACCCAAACATGCTCAAATTCTTAAAAATTTAGTCGTAGAAATGATTTCTTAATTGAATTTGGCTGAAATTCAAGGTGAACACCTCCACCAGTCTTAGTCGGTCGTCTCTGAATACATTAAAAGTACTTCCAAAAGTTTCTTCATTTCGAACACTTTCATCCCAGCTTGTTTCGGTAGCTAAAATTACCGAAAAAGATGAGCCTAGTCAATTTATATATAATTCTTTCATTTTTGCCACACCTTTCATCAGTGCTGTGCATTGTCATGACGGTTATAAGACTATGACCATCATCTTCTCATGATCATTAGAACTCACGAATGATGGTCAAATACTGTGTCACTCACAAACAGGATGATCTCATTTGACCGTTTGTGACAAAAGCATACATGACTGCTGGAGAATGTGATATGAAGAGAGTAGGAAAATCAATCACTCACTAATTAGGGTAACGGGATGTAGTGTTAGCCTAGCCTCTAGATTCGGCCTATGTACTAAATATGTCATTATTTCGGCGAAAATCAACAAAATAATGTAGCTATCAATATGACCGATCTATTTCAAAGCAATTGAGACATTATTAATCAATTTATAATTGTTCACATCCGCGTAATTTTCGATTTCCTTCACTTTTCAGACACCATAACATTACTGGTTAAGTTGAACAGATTATCTACACGCTCTTCGAATGATCTAAATTTTCCGAAATTGAACTGATAAACCGAATAATGCAGCCAAGATGTACAGAAAATAGTCACACGTCATAAACTTACAGATCACATAGGTAAAAAAACAATGATTTAACATAAAAACCATAGACCCAATGTTAGGGACATATTATTTATCTAGGTTCCCAATTATGGCCTGTTGTATGGAAAGCGTAGTAAAAATGTTGTTATTAGTAACATTTATAATACAAATGTCTGAGTTTTGGTGTTTAATGTTTTTTATATGGCTCATCTTAACACAAACTAATGTAACAAAATCTGTGTAAAGTGAATTATAATGTTTTGATTACCGAATGACCGCTAAATCATATGTTAAAATCACTTAAGTGTTTCTTTGCAGTTTAAGTATAGTTTGATTGTTAGTAAAATTGTTTGTTGAATAGAGCGAATACAGCTGGGAACGCCTTGAATCAGAAAATCTAAAAAAACGTACATATCCCACATTCAATAACAAATCTATCGAATAGGACGAACTTGCATCCATGAATAGACCCAATTTTATGCCTATAGACCGACATTACATCCATATCCCTCGAAAGTTTCTGACTTTATAAAATAAGTTGTGTAACATTTAGTGTTACATACAACCAAATGGTTTATTAAACATATCCTAGAAAGAGTATAGCTAGTTAAATTTTGCTTCCAGCTCAGATACTTTATGAGTTATGATAAAAATATGTAACCGGTTGTTGCATACTAGGCTGAGTCAAGGGACACATACCTCTATCTCTGAGAACGATATGCAACACAAAATATTTTCAGCATAATAGGTGGTAACCTCTGGCAATTATTGTCCAATTTTAATTCTTTTGGCACCGTTGAATTCAAAAACTCACCCCCTTCATGGATATTATTGGCAATATCCGTTAGTATTTATCTGGTTCCCGAAAATCCGGGTTACCGGGCCTGTGGTCCGGTACGGATACACTATTAGGAAATTCCACCACAATTGGATTTTCCGGATGCTTGGAATAATTCCCACGAGCTATTTCTATTTCATTGTGGATCATATTCCAACTTGTTCCTGGAACGGCCATTCTGTAATAGGTTCCCCTGGGGTCTCGAATGGTCATAAACATATTTAGAAGGAATCCTTGGCAGTATGGGTAGCAAAATTCGAGAAATTTCTGCAGGCGGATATTTCTTATCGTTTTGTTGCCATCTGATGATCTGTCTCCGAACCGGTTATTCTGGAACAGGTTCCCGTGGGTCCTCAAGTTGCCAGAAACAAACTTTGAAGGAAACCCTGGCAATATTGGTATCAAAATTATAAAGGTTCTCCAGAAGGCATTTTCTGAACGTTTCGTTACCACCTGATAATTTGTCCTCGGAACAGGTTTCCGTCGGATCTCACGAGGCCATTAACAAAACTAGCCATGAAACATTGAGAAATATCCTACTGAATAAATTCAATGAATTTTGAAACCCATATTGCCAGGTTTTCCTTCTACAAATACTCATGGCTACTCGAGGCTCCATCGGTTTATTCAAAAATTCGCCTTCCGTTTTTTACAAACATGTCAGTGAATTTCAGCTTCCTGTTTAAAAATTAATTTCCGTGTAAAACCTTAAAAGGTACCCGGGTACCCTGTTAAACACATAAGGGTTAAAGGAAAATAAACAACAATTGAACCTTCAATCGTAAAGCTTAATTTGTGGCCATATCAACACTGACGGGGTAATGTCTCCTGTTTTGACGGTAGAAACAGCGCTACTAGCGATGACCATCATGATCGTCTGTTTACTGAAAAGTAAAATGACGGTCAATTTCCATGACGGTATATTTATTATTGTTGATACGATCGTATCACATAGCACTTGTACAAGATTTAGAAAATGAGTGAGAAAAGCGAGAGAGAATATCTCTCGGTTGTTATTTCATGATGATGAGAAGTTTGAGAGAGTGAAATGCTCTTCTGTTGCTTTGATTGTCAATTGCAAGAATCTCATTTGTCAATTCTAACGCTGTCAGTACCGTGATGGAGCTCAGCACTGCCTTTCATACGGTTGAAATTCCTACTATAAATAAGAATTTCAGTTGAATATGTTTTAGCGATGATATTTTTTGAAGGTACGCCGTCGAAATGGGTCGTTATTTCCGAAAACTTGAGTTAATCATATTATGTCTTTCTCGCAGCTGCTGCAAACGATGAATCTGCTCCGGTATTTCCGGTAATTCGAGATTTCAGACGCTGCATTCGAACTACCGCGTGGGCCCACGCGGTAGTTCGAATGGCGGCATCTGCAATACCAGAATTACCGGAGCAGATTCATCGTTTTGTGCTACGCTGGCGGAGAAAGACGCAATATGATTAACTCAAGTTTTCGGAAATAACGACCCATTTCGACGGCGTACCTTCAAAAAATCATCGTTAAAACATATTCAACTGAAATTCTTATTTATAGTAGGAATTTCAACCGTATGAAAGGCAGTGCTGAGCTCCATCACGGTACTGACAGCGTTAGAATTGACAACAGACTCTGCAATTGACAATCAAAGCAACAGAAGAGCATTTCACTCTCTCAAACTTCTCATCATCATGATAACAACCGAGAGATATTTTCTCGCTTTTCTCACTCATTTTCTAAATCTTTGTGCAAGGCAGTGATGACGATCGTATCAACAATAATAAATATACCGTCATGGAAATTGACTCGTCATTTTACTTTTCTCAGTAAACAGACGATCATGATGGTCATCGCTAGTAGCGCTGTTTCTACCGTCAAAACAGGAGACATTACCCCGTCAGTGTTGATATGTCCACAAATTAAGTTTTACGATTGAAGGTTCACTGCTGTTTATTTTCCTTTAACCTTATGTGCTTAACAGGTACCCGGGTACCTTTTAAGGTTTTACACGGAAATTAATTTTTAAACAGGAAGCTGAAATTCACTGACATGTTTGTAAAAAACGGAAGGCGAATTTTTGAATAAACCGATGGAGCCTCGAGTAGCCATGAGTATTTGTAGAAGGAAAACCTGGCAATATGGGTTTCAAAATTCATTGAATTTATTCAGTAGGATATTTCTCAATGTTTCATGGCTAGTCTTGTTAATGGCCTCGTGGAGATCCGACGGAAACCTGTTCCGAGGACAAATTATCAGGTGGTAACGAAACGTTCAGAAAATGCCTTCTGGAGAACCTTTATAATTTTGATACCAATATTGCCAGGGTTTCCTTCAAAGTTTGTTTCGGCAACTTGAGACCTACGGGAACCTGTTCCGAGAATAACCGGTTTGGAGACAGATCATCAGATGGCAACAAAACGATAAGAAATATCCGCCTGCAGAAATTTTCTAATTGCCTGCTGCCATTGCGAAGGATTCCTTTCTAAATATGTTTATGACCATTCGAGACCCCAGGGGAACCTATTACAGAATGGCTGTTCCAGGAACAAGTTGGAATATGATCCACAATGAAATAGAAATAGCTCGTGGGAATTATTCCAGGCATCCGGAAAATCCAATTGTGGTGGAATTTCCTAATAGTGTATCCGTACCGGACCACAGGCCCGGTAACCCGGATTTTCGGGAACCAGATAAATCACTAACTGGATATTGCCGATAATATCCATGAAGGGAGTGAGTTTTGAATTCAACGGTGCCAAAAGAATTAAAATTGGACAATAATTGCCAGAGGTTACCACCTATTATGCTGAAAATATTTTGTGTTGCATATCGTTCTTAGAGATAGGGTATGTGTCCCTTGACTCAGCCTCAGTATGCAACAACCGGTTACAATTTTTATCATAACTCATAAAGTAATCTGAGCTGGAAGCAAAATTTAACTAGCTATACTCTTTCTAGAGACTATGTTTAATAAACCATTTGGTTGTATGTAACACTAAATGTTACACAACTTATTTTATAAAGTCAGAAACTTTCGAGGGATTGGATGTAATGTCGGTCTATAGGCATAAAATTGGGTCTATTCATGGATGCAAGTTCGTCCTATTCGATAGATTTGTTATTGAAATGTGGGATATGTACGTTTTTTTAGATTTTCTGATTCAAGGCGTTCCCAGCTGTATTCGCTCTATTCAACAAACAATTTTACTAACAATCAAACTATACTTAAACTGCAAAGAAACACTTAAGTGATTTTAACATGATGATTTAGCGGTCATTCGGTAATCAAAACATTATAATTCACTTTACACAGATTTTGTTACATTAGTTTGTGTTAAGATGAGCCATATAAAAACATTAAACACCAAAACTCAGACATTTGATATTATAAATGTTACTAATAACAACATTTTTACTACGCTTTCCATACAACAGGCCATAATTGGGAACCTAGATAAATAATATGTCCCTAACATTGGGTCTATGGTTTTTATGTTAAATCATTGTTTTTTTACCTATGTGATCTGTAAGTTTATGACGTGTGACTATTTTCTGTACATCTTGGCTGCATTTATTCGGTTTATCAGTTCAATTTCGGAAAATTTAGATCATTCGAAGAGCGTATGGATAATCTGTTCAACTTAACCAGTAATGTTATGGTGTCTGAAAAGTGAAGGAAATCGAAATTACGCGATGTGAACAATTATAAATTGATTAATAATGTCTCAATTGCTTTGAAATAGATCGGTCATATTGATAGCTACATTATTTTGTTGATTTTCGCCGAAATAATGACATATTTAGTACATAGGCCGAATCTAGAGGCTAGGCTAACACTACATCCCGTTACCCTAATTAGTGAGTGATTGATTTTCCTACTCTCTTCATATCACATTCTCCAGCAGTCATGTATGCTTTTGTCACAAACGGTCAAATGAGATCATCCTGTTTGTGAGTGACACAGTATTTGACCATCATTCGTGAGTTCTAATGATCATGAGAAGATGATGGTCATAGTCTTATAACCGTCATGACAATGCACAGCACTGATGAAAGGTGTGGCAAAAATGAAAGAATTATATATAAATTGATCTAGGCTCATCTTTTTCGGTAATTTTAGCTACCGAAACAAGCTGGGATGAAAGTGTTCGAAATGAAGAAACTTTTGGAAGTACTTTTAATGTATTCAGAGACGACCGACTAAGACTGGTGGAGGTGTTCACCTTGAATTTCAGCCAAATTCAATTAAGAAATCATTTCTACGACTAAATTTTTAAGAATTTGAGCATGTTTGGGTGAAATCATGCATTTCAGGTGAAACACACGTGTTTGCGTCCGTGTATTTCCCACCAGATCATGCAAATAAAACTGCTTAGAATCTTTTCTTCAAAACGCTGAACACAATTACCTCCTGAGGCTAAAGTTCACATCTAACCAAAGACATGTTGACTTTATTCAGGACTCTGAAAATGAAAGCATTTTTGCATCCAGTCGTTGGGAACAATGAAACACTACAGTTTGTTTTCGACAAAACGTCTAATTTGGGTCTAAATCAATAATGTCAAAAATCAACAGAACTGTGACCAATGTTCACGAAAATTTCTGTGTGAATGAGTCAGTGAATCCCTTATGGAAATATGAAGCATTCTATTTGTTCATGATACTCAAAGACCCAACGAATATCACAAAGCAAATTATGAAAATATCAAACGCAGATTAAGGAGTGTAAACTGGCAACTAATACTACGGAACGAAGGAAATGTTGAAATTGCTGTTGATGTCTTTTGTAATGTTCTTTTCGGAATTATTCATGAAGAGGTTCCAATCAAGGTACTACGACGTCTTGGCAATTCAAAATATCCAGTCTGGAATAACAGACAAATAAAAAGAATAAAAATATCGCAAGCATAAAACGCACTAAATTTACAAAAAATAAGGATATTCCATACTCCATTTTCTAAACTACAATACATTTTACAATGAAACTCACGCAGTGTAAACAATACACGCTGACGTCATTTCACCAAAAATTTCGTTTAAATCAACCCAAAGAGGGCGAAATGTTACAGCTTATTGAAAGTGATGCAATTTAACTGTGGACACCCTTTATATCCTTCTACATCACCATGGTTTTAAAACGCTTTTCAGCATTTTACGAGTTCATAAAGTCAGAATAAAAACACTGATAACAGTAAAAGAAATTTATGAAAACAAGGTTGTTCAATCGTTGCAAAACTAGCTGTGTAGGTTCTCATGAACCTGACTTAAATATACACCCTATTGGCACATCTTGGTGCCATAATAACACCAAATTTATATTTAGTGGCTTTCACAGAACTTGAATAAAACTTAATGAAGCTGTGTGATTTAATCATACACATACAAATATCATCATATCATCATCTGAATCATCATATATACACCCAAAATACTGGTTGGCAGTTTTGCCATCACTTTCGACAGAGAACCACACAAATATTGCTCTGTGCCGGCCGTAATACGATTTTTGAATGTTGACCTACATCAAAATTTGTCATAGCGAAGACAACAACATGCTATAAAATAAATTACCGTTTTGACCGTTCATGCATATGTGTGTGTGCATGATCTTGCGCTGATGCTGTCCTGCTTATTCGTATTGAATTTGTGATTTCATGTGAGGGAGCAGGATGCACAAAAGGGTGTAATGGTCCTTGCTGTCAAAATCGGAATGTCTCATTATTGTTTATGTGGGTGAGAGAGAAGTGACAAAAGTCATCGTTTTCGTTTTGTCCATTCTCGTTTCGATAAAGTATGTGAGTGCTACCTTGCTCACTCTCACGTTGAGCTTGAAACAAAGGGTATAGCCACAACGCAGTCCGCTGAGGCAGTCCATCCAGTTGCAACTCGACAAACTTGCTGCTGCCCTGACGGGAAAACTTCGATTTGACGACTAAAACATCCGGAATTCGACACCGAAGATGATTGGAGTTCAACAACAAAAATTTCAAAGCAATTGGTGCATCCGGGACGCAGCCGACCGAGGAGTATTACTGGATTAGTTGATCGTTGATCGAGTGGTATACAGCGAGAGCATAATTTCGATAGAAATCTGTGCGTGGACGTTCGGAACAATATGTGAGCAAAGCATCAACAAATTGATTGAATATATCGATTGTTATTTTTCTAAATGGAGTGCATTTAAAATTAAATTACAGGTCATTCCGGAACCAGTCATCAAAGAGCAGTATTTTTAACCATTGCTATTGGCAAAGCCTCAGATTGTAACGAAGGTTTGTTAGGTATTTACGGCCAGCATACGAAAAGCCAACGTTAAGGATGATCCTCCACAGCCCTACTGTTTGTACTGTGTACTTTGATTTCATCATTAGCGAACTTGCGAGACACAACCGATCGCTATGGATGGATAGTCTGCGCTCTTCGGCATACGAAGCACTGATGGAAATCATCAAGAATTTCCTGCAATATTGCTATGTTTTTGGAGTCTTATATAGTCATCTTGGAAAGGTTAACAGTCGTTTTTGCATCAATTGTTGGTGTTTTTTTTAGAAAAAATGATAAAATACATAGTTGCCACTATTCTAAAAATATAGAAAAATAAATCCAGATCTAGATGCTCATAAGATCTCGGACGAAATCATGATGGTTTTTGTTTAGCTTATGTTGCGGAAAAATTGATGAGGAGCAGGAGGACGGTTTATGCAGGGCTCTCGTGGAGCAAAGGTGACGAGTATTTTTTGTGTTGGAAGTTGAGGTCTAGTTTGTTGACTCCAATGCAAAAACATCCCGGCTCGTACACGGTACGGTATGAGGACCCCGCTTTAATAACATTGTCACGCTAAGCGATTTGCTTGACGAAGGATTCACCAAATCCACAACAAGGAGTTTTTGTAGATGGGCATAACAATTATCAGAAGTATCATCAGGTATCAGGCACAGTGGTTTTAAGCATTTTTCTCCATTCTGTGACAAATACATGAAATTACTTTTGAAAATCTAAGTAATTGATCGATTCATAGATGTGGTAAAACGGGTAAAACAGAAGATCTTATCTATATGTCATTGCGTATTTGTGCGGACTTCAAAAAGTATTTTCATATAGTCATGCAGATATTGACGAATCGTATCCAGGTCCAGATTGATCTAAACGGTTAAGATATTGTCGACTATTTGTTAGAAACTCTCGAGAGTTTCCTGAAAGCTAGAATTGTGCTGAGTTAAAATAAGTTGACAAGGCGAATGATGTTAACCTGCTACTATCGAATGTTCCTTTTATCATTAATAATATCGTTTCGAATGTCAAGAATACTGTCGGATGGAAATATTGTCATCGCATTGGGAATGATTGTTAGCATGTCTTACACACTCGATTCTTCTCTGTTGCAACTAGTCACAGATCCTCGGATTTAGCTGCTACTTGGAGAAGCTACAAATAGTCTTGAATGGACGCTAAAGCAAATCAAAGTGCTTGAATAACCAACGGGAGACATTTCTGTAGAGATAATTTCACCATTCAAGAGCGCATTGAGCACGCACGAATTTTTCAAGTTTATCCGAAGAATTAGAAAGATCTATTTTTTCTTGTGTTCTTGCTGTGTGTAATATTTTATCTAGCATTGTTACTTTTGACTTTTGATTGATTGCTCAACTCATGAATAAAATAAATTTGTAAAGTTTGTTGCTAAATACTGTAACAGCTTTCTAGTACAAATATATTAAGAGTCGAAGAAGCATTGTTAAAAACGAGTATTTCTTTGTCGAAAAATCGCTATCCCAAAACAATATTAAATCGGTGCAATACTCGCTGCGGCAAAGTTGTTCTTAAAAATATGCCACATCTTTATATCACATTACAATACCCGTAGTTTATGTCATCATTAGATCATTATTCTTTAGATCAACATAAGGATAGCCGAATAAAAGAACGGGCGGTTTTATTTCCAGTAATGCAATTAAACAAATAACAAATTTGACACCCTGCAGATCTATTTGATTCTTCAATAAATGACGGGTTTTCGTGTTGATTTTTATAAACTATAATCTTCTATGATCGGACATCGAAACACTTGTACATTTTTTTTGTTATGTTTTATGTTTTATGTTCTTATGTTTTTTAGGCTAAATATTTGTACATGGTTTATGGGCGTATTTTTATTTCCATACCCCATAGAATCCAATCGTATGGTATGTGGCAAGCACAATGATACGCTAATGCTTCCAAATGAATGAATTTTAAACCCGGAAAGACAATTGACTGTATGGGGAACACTTAACCTTCGTATTGGAAAACCAATGCGTTTACCGACTGCGCTACGGACATCACAGTGCCGCCAAGGTTTTCTTCAAACATTTTGATAATTTTTCCCAAAGAAGCTTCCTTCCACCTTGGAAATAAGTAAATGTAGATCGAATTGGTTCAAATTTGAACCAAAGGCCAAGCGTGTCATGGGTAAAACGTTCTGTGTTTCACAAGTTACTCAAGTAACTTTTTGTCCTCCCGGATGGGTTTGACATTGTCCTAGACAAATGTTTTTTTAATCAGTTTATTTATTACCTTAACTCCGTTGGAGACAATAGTCCATTTTTTTTTTAAAAAAAGGCCGAATTCTTCATACGTTTATGGAAGATCTAAAGATATGAGCTAAAAGTGGTTTGAAGTATTGAGTTATCTATAAGCGAAACCAACAATTTATTTGGTAGTTTATGAGTGCGTACAAATTCATGGAGGTTAAAAGATCTGAGCTTAATCAGCTTTTGAGATAAAAGGTTGTTCTAGATTATCCAAGGACACCTCGAAGTTTCGATCTTCAGGTCAACAAGCACTACTAGCGATCGTTTTTTTTTGTTATCTCGATTGTCAGTGAATGAACATCGAATCAAATTTCATTAGATTGCTGAGTACAAAAGCATACAAACTGATGTGATGAAATATTAAATATCTAGTAGAAATTCTGAGTTTTATAAATTCTAAATGTTAAGGTTGGCTGCCGTCGAGAATTCTTCAGTGCAAGCCCCTAACATGTTGAGATGGAGGTCGTTTCTGAAACTAGGGACTTAAATGAAACTGAAATTTAAATATGTAAAGGGTAACGGGATGTAATGTTAGCCAAGCTCCTTGATTCGGCCTATGTATCAAATTTGTTATTTATTCAGCTATAATCAACAAAATCATGTTGCTATCATGCTGACCAATGAATTTCAAGGCGATTGAGATATTATTAATCAATTTATAGTAGTTCACTTCCGCGGAATTTTTGATTTCCTCAACTTTTTAGACATCATGACTTCACTGGTTAAGCTGAACCGATTATCACCACGGTCTTTGGATAATCTACTATTTGCCAAATTGAACCGAAAACCGTAGGCCCAATGTAAGGTACATATTTTCTTCTATGTTCCCAACTGGGGCCTGTTTTATTAATAACGTGGTAAAAATTATGTTACCGGAAAAATTTACAATGGAAATTTATAATATTCGAATGTATATTGTTCAACTATCTCATGATAACACAAAGCACAGGAACAAAATCTGTTTAGAGTGGAATAAAAAGTTTTCATTATTGAATGGCTGATGAATTATACGTGAAAAAATTCAAGTGTTTTAAAGCAGTTTTATTGAAGTTTGTATAGATTTTTTTTGTGTTGGGTAGAATGAAAAAAGCAAGTATTGCCTTAAACCAGAAAATCAGGGAAAAAATTGCGCGATCATTGCATTTAATTAAAAAACTATCGAATGGGGCAAAGTTGCATCCACGAATAGACCGAATTTGGAACTTATAGACCGACATCATATCCATATTCCTCGAAAGTTTTCGTCCTCATAAAGTTAGTTGTTTAAAATAACGAGTTTTGTCATAGTTTAAAATAACGAGCGTTTTAACTTTGCAAGCAACTAACTAGTTGAATGCCTTTGTAGCTCAATTACTTTATGAGTAACAATGAAAAATGTAACTGACCGGTATGGGACATATACCCTACGTACTGTGGTTATAACTGAATGCACTAAAAAAACCTTGTTCTTACAAAATAAATAATAAAAAATTACGGCGGAAAAAATACTACCAACCATATATTTTCAATCAAAGAATGGTAATGGTTTGGTTTAGTTGAAAAATACAATATTAAATTAACAAATTGACGACATTGCTCAAGGATTTTTTTTTGTTCGTTCAGAGATAATAAAAAAAATATCATCCAACTTAAGTAGTTGATTCATCAAATAAAAATGGTTTTAAGATCTTTTTTTTAACTATAAATTAGAAGAAAAATTAGTAATCTTCATTTAATTCCAACTACCTTTGCTTATCTTCGACAGATACGCGTATTTCGTCTACAATGTGCAGACTTCTTCAGTGTCTCGTACTAATAACTCGAGTTGTCGAGCACATTGTAGACGAAATACGCGTATCTGTCGAAGATAAGCAAAGGTAGTTGGAATTAAATGGAGATTACTAATTTTTCTTCTAATTTATAGTTACAAGTATTCCACTAAACAGCTCAAACCCTCTAGGATTCATCTTTTTTTTGTCAATATGTATGATTTGCCAGGGACCAAACTTTTTTTAAATAATGAAAAGATATTATCCAATAATTGCCTGAATTGTGCCTAAATTTATTGAGTGTCCGTTCGTTTTATATTGATAAAAAAAAATCGTTCAGAAAATGTTCAAGGATCTAAGCTTTAAAAAATTCCTGGCATATCTGTAAGCTTATTAAGCGCACAAGTAACCACAAGCATTATGTTATTGCACTTATTCATCCCAAAATCCACATCATTAATGCGGGATTGCATCAATTCAACAGTTGTCAAGTAATGAAACGTTAAATTAGCTTAAGAATGTAGTGATGCATCACCAATGCAATAATGCTACTTTAGCAATGACTTATAGCATTTCAAAAGATAAAGCATTAGTTCGGCATTTTTCTGCTTTAATCCAACTGAATGATGCACTAGACGTAATGCATATGCCCTATATATGCATGCTATTACAGCCTCGTGGTTACTTGGGCCATCCAGTTTTTTTCGTACAAAATGAATTCCAAAAGGTCCAAATACCGACCATAAAGGAAGTATAAAGCTGAAACTATGCTAGAACTCCATCAAACATCGCTTTTCAAGCGTATTAAGTCCTCAATTAGCATGCGTTTATTAAAAAAAACATGTTCATAGAGGTTAAAGTCTGAGTTAAAATAATTGGAGTTGAAGGAGTGTCTGAGTTATTCACGAAAGGAACACCCGACACGACAATCTACGCGCGGTTGAATTGGTGTATGTACATATGCTGGCACAGTGTAACGTAAAAATCTGCGACTTTAACGCTCAGATAGGATAAAGAACAATGATATTCTTTCCCGGCTGACATTTACATAGCCACTTATAAATCACACATTAAATTTGTATGTCTGAAAAGCCCCATATAAAGAGAAAATATAAAAAAAGGAAGATAACACATTTTAAGAGATTAACACATACAATTGAAATATCTAAAAAATATCATGAAGAAAAAAGCCGCTAAGAATTACAAAAATGTAAAGGCAACATGAGCCTACCCAGCATCCTCCTGGAATGATTAAATCATTGGATTGGCCTCAAAATGTAAACAAAGGCAGGTAATTGGTTCAAAACACTTCTTAATCAGTTTTCCCCTACCGGTCTCACTACTATTCCATGTTCACAGTGCCCGAGCAACTATATAACGTTTGCACTGATTTTTTGGTCGAAAAATATGCGTTTTTAATTTAAAAACAAACATTTATTAAAACAAAATCCCGTCAACAGTTTGCGATCGCATTTTTGAATAAATTCATACTTCCTGTGATGTTCTTCTCTCGCAATTTTCGTGGACTTCACTCACACACATGTGTGTCGCACGTTTTTGAACAGTGTAAACATGAAATAAACGATAAAAGTAATGCTCGAGTGTGTGCGGTTTTTATCGCTTTATAGTAAATTATTGCTTACAGGTGGAGAGGTTTATATCCGGGCTAATTCTGTTGCCAGAAAAGCACGCAGAAAATGTTCTTTTGAACTTCGATCAAAAGTTGCACCATGCCAGTATTTTGGGTGTAGAAGCCTCAGTGTAGAACCTCACGAACACTAATGTAGAACGCCCGTACACAGAAAAAGAACAAGAATTAGAATGTTTTATCAAAAGAGACAACGATATTTTAAACAGTTCAGCAATTTCACGTCATCAGCGAAATGATCAAGGCTAATCAGGATCAAATGTTCACATTCTATTTAGTCCCGTTAAGTTCTTGACGGTTCTTTGATTATTTGTTATTATTTATTTGTCTTTTTCTTAATTTTTAAGATTCAGATTGTTAAGAATATTGTTTTGTGTTGTTGAAAACAAAATGAAAAGCTTCGTCTATTTTAGATAGTACCAGGCCCCTCCGGGAAAGGTAAAAAACTATAACAAGTATAAGTGTTGCATCCAAGATTGGTAAGCTGATTCGAGAGTAGTTTTCGTTGTTCGTGTTGCATTAAATCAAACAAACAAAGTGTTTTCATGTTCGTGAACGAATGAAATTTGCCAACAACGAAGCAGCCAGTAGCAGAAACATGAATCAACCACCAGATGTCACTGTCCCAGCGATGAATGGACCGCCACAGGGATGGCAAAATAAGGGCCATTGCGTGGAGAATTTGAGGCACAAATGGTGGGTCACCGGCCTTTGGTACGAGGTCAATGGCCATAAGAAGGCACAGTCATTACTCTTGTGATCTTCAAACACTACAGTCGTATCAACGAATAGAGCCAAACGTCGAAGCAAACGGCTCGATCTTCTAAGGAAGTTTGTGTGGAAGACATTTTGTACCAATTGGATGCTCAGGACCTTGAGGTTTATCCGTAATACTTAGGCAGATTCGACCCCGCCCAACGCCGGTGGTGCTCAGTCGCCGTTTGCCAACCTGATTCCTCTTGTTATTCTGCGTGCGTCATCGATCCAGGCAAACTGACTTACCGTTGTGGTTTGTCAAGGTTTCGAGTTTGCCAACACACTCGAAAGGCGCACGGAACAGGTTGAGGGTCCACCGAAGCTGCAGTGAAGACGAGTGGAGTGCCGAGGAGTAACAGCAGGAACAGTTGATCTGCAGGTGTCCGGTGAAGGGGCCCCGAAGAAAAGTGAAAAGACAAGAGCTGAGGTAGGAGTAGAAATTAAGAAAGTGGGAGTCCGCAGCCAGAGAAGAGAAGATAGCGACAAAATAAAAGTGTGCGCAAAATAGTAATAAAGTTTTGTCTGAAGCGAACGTGAAGTATTTCCTTGGTTCGCGGTTTGTTTCGAGCATGTGCCGGCCCTGAGACTTAAAGACAGAGGTCTTATCAGTGCTGGAAGTAACACCGCACTGGCCCATTGAGTAACTAAAAATGAATTTTCTCAAAAAATCGCCGATGGAATATTTTCAACCTTACAATTCACAATTCTTCTAATCACACTTTCAATCTCTCTGCTCTCTCGGGTAGGGGGGAGGGCTCTCATGCAAATGAAACACATATTTAAACCTAACATGAGAGTTATCTCTACTGTTATGAAAATTTGTATGCATAGGATTATGGCTGGCATACAAATGAAATACATGGGTCTCCGAGGTCTCTACGTTAGAAATGACGAGAAAAAACTTAAGTGATCTCAGACGTTGCGAATCAAAACAAACCCAAAAAGGAGAGAGTTCCTCTCCCATGTGCGCATCAAAACAGAGTGCACACAATATATCGCTAGAATAACTAAAAAAAAAGGCCATCGCTAAAAATTTCAACAATCTAAGCTTATGAATTAATAAACAAGAAAATATATTTTCTTCTAAATTTTCCATGTCTCAAAAAATGGTGGACAAATTGTTAAAAATGTTGGTAAAAAAATCAGTGGGGTTGTGTACAAGACACGACCGGTTGACGTAGACTACGTTAAACCAAGTGATGCATTATAATGTCTGGGAAATTCTGTGTGGCTATTATTAGCGTGAAAAGGGTTTCAATTATTCGTGCCGTTCGCTTACCCTTACCGATAGAAGCAGTTTAAGTCACAATATGACGGGTGCGGCTCTTATGGGACATTAGACCAGCGTTTTGAAGCCAGTATGTAAGAAAATTCTATTGTATGCTCTTGAGATATTATTTGGTGGTCCTGAAAAGGGCCGTTTGGTTTTATGAAGTCAGTGCGTGGGAAAATTCTCTTGTACACTCTTTGTAACTATTTGGTGGCCCTGAAAAGCCCTTTTGGTTTAAATGATGACACGGCCACGGTTGCACGTTTTACGATGGACTATCTTTAAGGCCTAGAAGATAGTTAAGGATCTGTTAGGGAATATAAAATTATTAAATTTATGATAGTTTTGCTCATTCTTATAATCAAATCGCTTGACATTACTAAATGTTCATTCGTCGAAAATCAAAATCGTTGTACGGTCGTTCAAGAAAAATGCATAATACTGCTGGCATTACAAACGGAGGTCACGAACGAAGGTTAAAGCGGCAGAATCTTCATCACGACTAGTTGTTTGATCTCAGTTCAAAGCCAAGTCGAGATAAAGGTACTTCTTCATGAAATCAATGAAGGGAAGTTTCTCTGACTTTGGAACAATGATGTAGAAATTGCCAGTCACAATAACTGGCATACCTATTCTGATGTATTTCACCAGGTTGCGTGCAATAAAATATTTAATCTGTTTGATTGTGACAAACTAAGAAATCTATTTCTAAATCATAACTGGTGAAATAAAAATCGAAAAGAGCAACGTGGCTGTGCTCGAAGCGACGGAATAAATAAACTTTACGGAAATTCGTTCGAACAAGAATCCTTAATGATATCCATATCCATCGACTTAACTTGACTGAAATTATTATTCATGTTTCTCTGTGAATATCAGGTAAATTAGTGAATCCATTATGGCTTAAACGTTAAGGAAATCGAAATATATATTAATATATTAGATCTCGCAGAAGAAAGAGTATGGGAGAAAAGGTTGGTTAATATATGATAAATTCTTATAAAAATAAAATAAACACCTGAGAAAATAATCACGCATTAAAACATGTTCAGCGCATTAGTTGTATCGATATAATTTGTAGGTTCGTATGATGTAAGAGCACGCGGCGGATGTCATCACCAGAACACAATTAATACTATGTTGAAATTTATTAAGACAGGGAGCGATAACATAGAAAGATATTCAATTGCTATGATGACATGTACTTTGTCAAATTGATTTAAATTTAATAAATATCAATTTCCTACCTCGAGTTGATGGACCTTCTCTAGTGTCCCAACTAGCTGTTGGCAACGCATTACCTCTTGCTGCTTTCAATTTCGCCCGATAACTACGAGCTCGCTCGGCATCGGTGCATGGTCGTTTCGGAGGATTTCCCGTATGTTCGCTCTTTATGCGCTTCCTGAATCTGCGCAAGCGTTCTGGAACAAATCGGTTAGGCATTCTCACTTTCACTATGTTTCTCAAAAAGTTTTTCTTCCTAGAGGTAGGACTCTATCCAACGCGAATCGTTAACACAACTAATTGGAATTTACAGAGAATGTTGATTTGGAATATCACGTTCGACATCGAAAATGGTGTCCGCGATAGAGAATTTGTGTGGTTTAAGTTATGCGACGAAGGGAAAACAAGTTTTGCCAATACCACTGGCTGTCAATCGACAATTTAAAACGAAAATCCCAATCAAACAAACTCTCAAGCTGAGAATTTTAAATTTAAGCACACTGTTGCCTAGTAACGACTTGGCAAAATCCAATATGACTTCCAATCGACCGAAATGTAAGATAAACTCTTATTCACATAATTCTCTTAAATTAGAAATTGAATTGATTTATTGATTCATCGCGGGTTGCGCCAACCAGCTAGGAAATTTTTTTCACCGACGGAGAATTGTCCTGCTCGCCTTCCATGGAGGATCTCCCGCAAACAGTAGCGTTTTTGCAATCGTGACGAACAAATCGGGACTAGATTAAATGGCGCACAAACCGAACGAAATATTAATTTAATTCTCATATACACAACTCTCTGAACTAGATTGGTTGTCCTCAAAAGGACAGATTATTTATTAGTGAGTTGACCCAACCAGCTGGGTAAAATTTTCGCGACGGCTCGCCCTCCATGGAGGCGTTTTTGCTGTTGCGGCGAACGAATCGGCACCATGATATTAGGCGGACAAACCAAACGAAATAAAAGTTTAATTCCTGTATAAAAAACTCTTTCAATTAAATTGGTTGTCCTCAAAAGGACAGATTATCAATTTATGGATTGCGCCAACCAGCTGGCCAACCCTCCATCGAGCACCGAACTAAATTTAAGATTAGTTCTTTAATAAACAACTCTTTTATTTTAATTCATTGTCCTCAAAAGGACAGATTATTTCCACCTCCTGCTGCTCGCCCCCAAGGACGCTTTCCCCCAAACAGCAGCGTTTTCGAAACAATCGCCGCGATGAGGTAAATGGCGGCTTGCACAAACCGACGCGATTGTGCGCCCCCATAATCCGCCATTTTACCTCATCGCGATAATCGCTGTTTGGAGAGCTTTGGTTCTTACCACCACCAGCTGCTACGCGACCAGCTCCGCACAGCTTCAATGCTGCCAAACGACTGAGGCAAAATTTTCCTTAGTGTTCGTTTTACACCGTTCTCAGCTGCGTGCGAGACGTACATGGAGAGACGAATGACATGATTGCTTAAAGTCTCTCTCTAATGCAAAGAAGAAGAAGAATATGCAAGACGTTCCTTGCTTCGATTTGAAATCTGTGATAGGAAATTTGGTAAATTTACTCTGCAAAATGACTGTATAAGACATCACCTTATATTTGCGTTATTTTCAATAGTTTACTATTGTTTGAGAATAATGTTTGACAATTGAACTGGATCGCGGTAAAATTTCCGACCGATTGAAGAAGAAATCATGTAAATCTATCGTGGATTATGTGAGTTATTCGCGTACACAACGTACGGTTTTTCGTGACGGTCGCAAAATTTTAGATTTTCATTTGACACCCTACCCTTGCCGTAAGACGTAGTCTACGTCAAAAAATCGTCTACGCTGAATCGTTCTTGAGTTTTTTTAAGTTAAGTTCGGGATAATCCAAAAACTTCAATTGGGGTATGTTAGGAAAACTGGCAACCCTGATTTTTTAAATATTGTTTTTTTGTTCGCATATCCATGAACCCAACGCGTGGACAAAGTTTCGTAACAATCTGAGACCCTTCGGCCCAAACCTGTGCGGTCCTAATGCGATCCTACCGAGCAAAAAGTCATCAAAGGAAATCCACCCGAAATCTCCAAACTTAATTAAAATTCATTCGATAATTTTCGTTTGCTCAACAAAACAATATGCCTGTAATTTATTCAAATGGCACGATTTTCCCTTCTTTCCCGGAGCCCAGTCCACCCCCGCCGCACTCATTATTCAATGAATCTTAATTAATGATTCGTTATGAGATTTTTCCTTTTCACCGTCTCCTCCGTGTCCATCGCAGTGAAAGCAACATGCGATGACCATCTCCGACTTGTTCTTCTCCTCCTCTCTTTCTTTTGTCTCATTGGCTAATGAGAAGAACCAAACGACAGGAACGTGCTGACCAGGATGATTCCCTGTTCATGTGGTCAGTTAATTAGTTGTCGGGTCATCGTAGTAGGCGATCGGAACACTCCCCCCACTTGGTATGTTTTCAGCTACAGCTAAGTTCAAATGCAATCGCCAATCGGCCAAAGTTTGCATGGCTAATTACGAGCGGCGCTCGCAGTCTTGCCGCGTGGCCGCGGACAGTGGCGACTCATTAAGGCACTCGACCAACCAGGAGCCAAGAATCGCCGGGGAGGACGTTCGTCCCTTTGCTCGAGGACTAGATAAAAAAAAAAGGAAACGCACAAAAGAAGAAAAAAAAAATCGCTTGACTTCTTTCTAAGATCGGCCACCCTCGCCTCGTACCACTAATTGCAGTAATTAAAACCTGGAGGGGGTCGCGGACAACGGCCAAAGAAAAAAAGATAGAGGATGGTCTCGGTCCGAGCGAAAGTTATTCTTTTCTTTTTGGGATCCAACCACCCAACCACTTGTTGAAATGGGTAAGGAGGGGAGGGGTTCGAAACGCAAGGTACATAAAAATAAACCCAGGGGATTTCAAGGCCAACTGCGTCCGGTCTGCTCCTTTCCTACGACGGAGTTCGTTTCTGCTATCGCCTTTCCTTCATCAGCCGGAATGAGCGATATCCGGATTGGCCTTGACGGTGCGTACGTGACGTACCGTTGGCTGCCTATCTTGCAGGCGTTGTTGGCACCTGTTGTTGAATCTTGTTTTGATTGATATCCGCAACCTTGTCGAGAGTGAGGCGAAACAACCGACCAGCGCATATCACCATGTTTGACTCAAAGTTAAGTGTATACAGTTACGAAGGAAGGTCAATCGGCCTCCGGTGAAAAATGGCTCGTTATAGGAGATTGTTATGATGTGTTATTGACACGCACCGCCGCCACTCATCCCTTCGAGGAAGCGTTTAACCTTGGTTCTGGTCAGGTGAGTGTTTATTTTCACGCACTCGCCCTTTTCCGGAATGATCGGAAAAAGGGTCGCGTGTTTTCCAGTAATAACCCCAACGGGGATGGGAGTCACGTATGTTAACTTCAACGTGTGCGTGACTGTGGTAAACAATGTGCGATTTGCTGATTGTAATGGATGTTGCGTGTCGTGAAAGCAGTATACCTTCCAGGGGGGGGTAATCATCTCGTTATAACCAAAGTCAAACAGAACAAACGTGATGTTCAACAACTAACAACTATATATTTGTTACAAATTACTAAATGACAAACCTACTACACTTCACACTGCCTATCAACTACAAATTCCGGGATGTTTTTCACCTTACTTTTTGCCAACAAAGTAATTACAAACAATAGACATTCATCACATGATTAACCGCTGCCGGGGATCGTCCCCGCAGTCGTACGCGTCCTTCATGGAGTCCGCGTCGGACATGTTTTCCAGCTCCATGACCGTGGTGGTAATGTCGTGGTGCCTGGCCGAGTTGGTTGTATCGCAGGAGCTAGGTGCGCTTGGGATCGCACCTGGGGGAGGCGTTTCCAGCGTAAGCTCCGTGAGAGTCGCCGTTCGGCGAAGTCGCGGAACGCTCTGGAACATTTTGACCTCGGCCGCGTCGACGGTGCTGAGTTCCGGATTGTGGAAGTGCATCCCGATGTCGAATTTTTGCTGGAAGCGACGCCGGTAGACGTATCCGACGCCTCCGATTAACAAGGTCAGGATCAGCAGTACCAGGAAGACATTGGCAACGGTTGAGGCAGTTGAGGATTGTTCGGAATGTTCGTGGTCGCCCCCCGGTTCGGTTGCGGTGAGGTGCGTTCTGACTTTGGGACTTATTGCGTCCGAGGTGTGCGGGCAGATGTCCTTCTCATCGATGTGCTCGCCGTTGTGACAGATGCACATGCCAGGCCCTTCCTTTCCAGGAACGCAGACGTGGTTGCAGTTGATCTTGCTCGTATCGCAGACGTTGTCCGCTTCGGGTTGGCGGGATTCCTGAACAATCAAGAGCTGGTTGGAGTTGTGGACGTTCAGCTCCAGTAGACGACATTCGTAGTCGCCGTAGAGTTTACATTGTCCCACCGTGGATGATGCCATGTTGAGGACGAGCGCCTGATTCTCATACAAGGTGATTCCGATGGGACGGCTTACAGCTAGATTTTGCTTCTCAACGATTGTGCGAAGCAGTTTGCCCTCGTAGTCGATCATCTCGATCGTTCGAGAGCTGATGTCGGTAATGTAGAGTAGTTTGTTTTCCGTATCACACTGAAGGGAAGTCACATGCGAGACGTCCTTGGTAACGATCAGCTGATGTTGCCCATCCAAGTCAGCGCGGTAGATGATCGAATGAGGAACTTCGAAGATCCAGAAGTGCATGACCGAGTAGAACAGGATTCGATTGATTGGATCAACGACTACGGCTTTGACGAAGACCTGGGAGTTGAAGGTGATGATCCGGGAGCAGACTTGACGCTGAATCGAGCATAATTTGATGGACGGTTCCGATCGATCGTAGAAGTAGAGGTTCCCGGTGACCCAATCCACCGATAGATGCTCCGGATGACCGACATTGTACAGAACTTTGGTGCTATTGCGGACAAGGTCGTGTTCGTAGATTATCGGATTGTACTCGTCGGTGAAGTAGAGCATTTGACGACGAACGTCCACTTCCATGGAAGTTATACGAGATTCGTTGGCTTGAATGAGAACTCGGATCGACGGTGGGCTTACTTCCAATTTCCGGATCTGGTTATACGAAGTGTATAGAACGTAGCGACTGGGACCAACAGCTTTGCAAGAGATCTTATCCGACCGTAGCATAAATCCGGCGTTGCATGAGCAGCGGTACGATCCAAGCGTATTCCTACACTGCTGAGCGCATGGTCTTCCCTCGGCGCACTCGTCCACGTCCTGGCAGGATTTTTTGTTTCCTGCCAGAGTAAACCCAACGCGACACTCGCAAATCGCTCCAGTTGGCGTTTTAATACACTTGTGCTCGCAAGGACTCCTTTTGCATGCTTCATCGCACCCCTTGCCTTCGTCCTGCCCGTCATCGCAGTCTTTCTTCCCATTGCAAACCTTGCTCATTTCGATACAAACTCCAGGTTTGCACTCGAATGTGCCGTCCCCGCAGGCCACATGCACCTGTGCATCCTCCTGGGCAGTTCCATTGACACAATCCACTTCATCGCTTCCGTCATCGCAGTCAACCTCCTTATCGCACCGCCACTCCTTCCGAATACACTTCCCGCTCTTACACTGGAACTCATGGATTCCACAAATGCTACACTCCGCCTCGTCCTCACCATTCGGACACTCCGATGTCCCATTACACCGTACCGCAATATCCAAACACTTTCCGGACCTCGGACAAAGGAACTTGGTCGGATTGTCTTCCTCCAAACCTACGCATGGTTCCGCTTCAACCTTACAGGCCAGTTCATCCGAATTGTCCCCACAATCATTGTTGCCATCGCAAACCAACCGATCCTCGATGCAATGCCCCATAGCACATTTGGTAAAGCCAGCACTACACTCGCTCTTCACCATGCACTTCTCGTGCTCATCCGATCCATCCGAACAATCTGGCGACCCGTCGCACTCCCACCACTTCGGAATACACTGCCCCGTATTGCACCGGAACATCTGCGGCCCACACTTCGTTGCATTCTTCTGCTCGTTGTTCAGCTCCGTACATCCGACCTCATCCGACCCATCCAAACAATCCGGGAACCCATCGCACAGCGTGTTCACATCGATGCACATCCCATCCGGACAGGCATGCTGATTCTTGTGGCATCCACTCCCCCGATCGTAGCCCTCACAGTTCTTCTCATCCGAATTATCCCCGCAGTCAAAGTGCTTATCACATCGCAGCTTCTGATCGATGCACTTACTCCTATCTGCACACATGAACTCATCGAAATTGCATTCCAGTTGCTTCGCCATGTCCTCCCTATCGCAACCCTTTTCGTCCGAACCGTCCGCGCAGTCCTTGTTTCCGTTGCATCGCTTGCTGATCGTTAGGCACTCGCCACTGGTACACTTGAACTCGCAGTCGATCGCATCGATGCAGGTCGTGTTCTTCGGTGAGCTGAAGATCATTCCCGTCGGACAGATGCACGCCGTACTGTACATCCCGGCCGGGACGCAAATGTGCGAACAACCTCCGTTTTGCTTCTGACAGGGATGATCGTAGCGCTGAAGTGGTTGACTTCCCAGCAGAATAATCTCGTCCGGCATGGCGCCGTACGGTGGTTTATCGATGGTGATCTTCTTCGTCACGCCGAGGTTGTGCTTGTCGGACCAGTAGAGGCGTTTCGATCGGTAGCAGGTCCAGAATAAACTATCGCCGACGATAGCGATGGACACAGGAAGTCGGAGGAATTCCCGGAACAGATGCCGAGTGTCGCCTTCGTAGCTGGTGAACTCGATCTTGCTGAATCCCATGTCGTTCCAGTAGACCGCGCGCAGATCTCGATCGGCGACGAAGTTGAACGTTCCGTTCCCGCTGAGCCGTTCCTCGATGATGTGCAAGTGGGGACCTCGACCGGTCATATCCTGCCGATCGATGTGGGTGTGTGCGGATGGCGAAGGAGATCGTAGAGCGATGAACATTTTGCCGATCTCGGGGACGACTGCCAGACCGACTGGTTTATCCATTCCGAGGTAGTGTTGGATGATGGAGCGTTGACGAGTCTGCAGGGAGAAGACTTCGATCGTTGATCGCTCGCTGTCTGCCCAGTAGAGATTGTTGCCGAGGAAGTCTGTGGGGGAGATGATCGCGTTAGTGTGGTGATTAGTCTTTGGAATGGACAGATGGAGTATTACCGAAAGCCAACGCAGAGATGTTTCCAATTCCGGTTGTGACCAATCTCTGCGATGCCTTTGTTTTGAGATCAACGGTGAAGATCGCCTTTTGACGATTATCGGCAACGAAGATTTCTCCGGTGATCGTGTTGAACGCCATCCGGTGGAAGAAGATTTGGAAGGCATCGGCTTGCGATGACTGGTGGCGTCCGAAAGTTTGCGTTTCCAGTTTAACGAGATAGTTGGCGATGCCTAGCAGGAGGTACTGTCGTTTGATCGTTTCACGACACGAATGTTTGTCCGCCTTGAGGCTCATGCCGTACGGGCAGGCGCAACTATAGCTGTCGTTTGGTGCCAGCAAGCAGAGGTGAGAGCAGAAGTTGCCCAAACAGGGATGATCGCCTTTCGGTTGGTTGGCGGGGTGGTAGATGTGGACGTCTGAAGGAATATGAGTTAACATTAAAAATTAGAAGTTATGTAGATTACAGCGAAAGGTTTACCGAAGATCTGTCGATCGTGCACTACTATTTTGCGATCCTTTCCGTTGAATTTTTCACAGGACTGAATGCTCTTGGTATCCCAATCTGACCAGTAGATGCGATCGTTGAACACGGAAATCGAAAAGGGATGCTTGAGGACATCGGCCAGGACCGTCACCCGGTTAGTTCCGTCCAGTTTGATGCTTTCGATCTTCTTCAGTTTGGCATCAACCCAGTAGAGGCGTTCGTTGGGCCAGTCCAGGCTCAGTCCATTGGGCCAATGAATGTCGTTTTCGATCAGGACCTTTTTGTTCTTACCATCCATGTTGGCAGTTCCGATCATGGCATTGTCTCCCCAATCCGAGTAGAATATGGTTCCGTTCTGAGGCATCAGAGCTATACCTCTGGGCTTGTGCAGCGTGTCCTGGATCAGTATTGTACAGTGAATACCACTGTTCGAACAGACGGCTATCATCATATGGCCACTGTCGCTGAAGTAGATGTTCCCGGTGAGCCAATCCACTTCCAGATCTTCGGGAGATGCCAAACCGGAGGTAAGCAGTAGTTCACGTTTGGTACCGTCCTCCAGAGATCGCTCGATCGATTCCGTTTTGAACGATATATCCGTCCAGTAGACGTGGTTCCCATCGTAACTGACACCGATGACCTGTGAGAGGTCCTTTGCCACGTAGTACTGATGTTTGGTATTGAGATGCAGCCCTCCGATGGATTTCTGTGTGGTGTATAGCATAAGCGGCTCGGCAGGATCTACAAGGACAAAATAGAAGAAGCTAAAATTAGACTATTTTCGTAAGTGACTAAACTCTTACCATCCAGTTCGCAAGTTCTTGCATCGGCCTTCAGTTTGAACTTGTTGACGCACGTACATCGAAACGACCCCGGAGTATTCTCACAACCCTGTGAGCACAAACCGTACCGTTCGCATTCGTTAATATCCTCGCAAACCTTGCTTTTCTTGTTGAACTTGTAGCCCGCTTTGCACAGACAAATCGAGCCGTGCGGTGTATTCTTGCAACCCTCTGGACACTTCAAGCTATCGCACTCTCTTGATTGGCACAATCCTCCCTCATCGCTCCGATCTCCGCAGTCATCCTTTCCATCGCAAACCTGCTTCAGATCTACGCACGTGCTATTGTCCGCACATTCAAACTTCCCGTGCTCCAAATCACACTCGGCGAAACAGTTCTCCTCGTCCGAACCATCTCCGCAATCGTCCATTCCATCGCATACCCAGTCGTGATTCTTGATACAGTGTTTGTTCTTGCACAAGAAGCCCTTGCACTTCTTATCGATATCCAAGCACCCGATCGTTTCGTCCGATCCGTCCAAGCAGTGCGCCACCCCATCGCAAACCAAGTCCACCGGAATGCACATCTTGTCCGTGCAGGTGAACTCGAACTTACTGCACGGTACCGCAACGTGTGGCAACTCGAAATTCTCGCAATTCTCTTCATCATCGCCCAACGGGCAATCATCGTGGCGGTCGCACAGGAAGGACGCACTGATACAGCTATTATCATGTTTGCAGCGGTACCACATCGGTTTCTTACAAAGGAAATAATCTACCGAATAAGAAAAATAAAGAGGCACCTTAGCAACCCTTGACCGTGATGTATTGTCAGCCCACTTCTACTCACCACACCCAACTTCATCGCTCCCGTCGGCGCAGTCCTTGTTGCCGTTGCAGTGGTTCGTGTCCGGGATGCATGCTCCGTTGTCGCAGCGGTACTCGTTGTCACCACACGGAGTAGCCTTCACGACCCGACTGGACGACTTGCGAGCGGCGTCCGCGCCTCCGATGCAGCCGATGCCAATCAACAGCAGTACGATCGCACTCGATCGTAGCATGATCGATGCGGTACGGAATCTGTGGGACGATGAAGGTGCGAGGATTAACGTTATGGAGGATTGAATGGGGGTATCGAAGGATTCAATTGTTCTGATGAGACTGCCATACCCAGTTAAGGTTGCTGGTTTTAAAGAGGTTTTCAAGCATCCAACCAGTCTTAATCTTACAGAACGCTCGTTAAAGCTAAATTGTTACTTGGGTAGTGCTTAATGGTGAAAGGGGCATTATTTGGTCAGCCTGTCGGGAATCAGTTTAAATCAGAGATTGGCACTACCCGGGGAACCAATAAGCAGCATTTAAAGCATTTAAATCGCCGTAATTGCAACATAAATGCCACTTTTGGCCCAATATACGGCTGCATTTCTGCAATGCTATGATAATGCTTCATTACTGCTATTTTGCATTCAAAATGCTTATTACAGGCTTCAAGCATTTGAATAGCATTTGAAATGCAGCTTTACAACCCATAGCTTTCAAGATGCTGATATAATGCTTGTAGCATCTGATATGCAGATTTATGGTTGATTTACTGAATATGCTAATGCTTGGGATAGACACGAGTGGCACGATCTTCAGGAAGTCTGTCCAACTATTTGCTTTCGCTGACGACGTTTATATCGTAGCACGTAACTTTGAGACGATGGCGGAAACGTACATCAGACTTAAGGCTGAAGCTGGTAGGATTGGGCTTGTGATTAATGCGTTGAAAACAAAATGCATGAAGGGAAGAGGCTCACGAGTAGACAATGTTAGCCTCCTAGCACGAGTTCAGATCGACGGTGATGAAATCGAGGTAGTAGACGAATTCGTGTATCTGGGCTCATTGGTGACCGCCGATAACGACACCTGCAGAGAAATAAAAAGGCCCATTATGGCTGGCAATCGTGCCTATTTTGGACTCCGAAGGACGCTAAGATCGAACAAAGTTGACCATCTACAAGACATTAATTAGACCGGTAGTTCTCTACGGCCACGAAACATGGACATTGCTAGTGGAGGACCAACGCGCCCTTGGAGTCTTCGAACGGAAGGTGCTGCGTACCATCTACGGTGGAGTGCAGATGGAAGACGGAAAGTGGATGAGGCGAATGAACCACGAATTGCACCAGTTGCTGGGAAAGCCTCCCAGCGTACACATCGCAAAAAACGGTCGACTACGATGGGCTGGGTATGTCGTAAGAATGTCGGACGACAGCTTTGTGAAAATGGTTCTCAAAAACGAACCAACATGTACAAGAGGAAGAGGCGCGCAACGATCAAGGTGAATCGATCAAATGGAAGGCGACCTGTGGACCCTCCGCAGACAACGAGGCTGGCGAGTGACAGCCATGGACCGAATAGAATGGAGACAACTTCTGTGTACAGCAGAGGCCACGCCGGCCTTAGCCTTATTGGTATTGGTAAGGAATTAGATCTAATTTGCACCATAGTTGCGAAACTTCACGAAAATAATGCAAGAGTTAACACATGCGATCATGTAGAATACTCCAAACTCTCGATAAAACTTGAAATGTGCTTTGGAGCGTCCTATAAACTTATAGAACATTTTATTTTGAAGTTAACTCGCCAGATGGCGTTAAAACAGGAACAATAATTGCATTTCTCGGTGTTTTTGATGAATTTATCTCAAGAGATTGTTACGTAATTTGCTTTAAAAAAATGTTACTTTATTGATGAGATAATAGGTTTCCGTATATTGAAACCACCCGGTTTGAAGACCATCCACATTCCTTCGATTAACGATTTATATATAAAAAATATCTTTTTTTGACGTATACGTAAGCGGAATAGCTCCATTTTGGTACATGAACGCACGTTGGATAGCCGTCTCCGATCAATCGATGTTCAAGTGTTATAGGTCATCCAAGATTTTCTTGTAGTAGAGGTCTTGAGATCAAATCCTATTATGAATGGTTTTTCTGACGGTTCAAAAAGCGTATAAGCCTCATTTGTGATACATGGGCACATGATGAAAAGTCTATCTTCATTTTCAAGGGTTCTAGACAATCCAAAACTGCTTGAAGTTTAGGTTTGTTGTCTTTTAAAATAACCACCTCTACACGTGTTTCTTCTAATATATTAATCACCGTTAGAGCCCCATTTGTCTAGAAACACACGTTCAGTAGTCAATTTTCATTTCATGCATTTAAATTGATTCGAGAACTCTTTGGAGTGTAGATCTATAGACCTTGACATAAACCTCCGTAACAAATGCCTTTTACGAGTTATTCACAAGCGTAAAAGCCATATAATGGGTCATACGCACATGCTGGGTAGACTAGTTATGGTCATTTTCAAAGTGTTCTATGTTTTCTAAGAAACTTTGGAGAATAATTCATTAGATCTTGAGGTCAACCACCGTAACAAATTACATTTCCGACGTAGTTATTCACAAGCGTAGCATATCTCATAAGACTTGTTCGCGACAAAATCTGGACACCCCCAAATACGTGTACTCTGGAAATACTTCATCAACGCGTGAAATATTTCGAAGGCTGTTGAACGTATGTCTGTTTATTGTGCAAAATCATTTTTGGTGATACTACAAGCTTTGAGATCGAAGATGGCGTCGAGAGAAGAGTAACTGCGAAATGCAATTGTGTGCGGTTGCAATGAAAATCTGGATCTGTCAGTAAGAAAAGTTTGGTTTTCCTGCAAGCACTGTCCATAACGATGTTAAATCTTTCGATACACATTTGCCAACATCCAGGAAGGCTGAAGGCGGAACAAACACGGATCTCAGGAACCACCAGAAGGACGCGAAGTTGAAGCAAATATTGCAGAAGGGACCATATTTATGGCTAGAAAAATAAAAATGTCCCCAACTTTCGTGCATACTTCCAAGCACCGGCAAGGTATGAAGTCGGTCAAGGTGAAAACTGTACCGAACCGTAATGATAAACAGAATGTGACGGCTGAAACCCGGGCTCGCAAGTTGTATCGTGAATATTTGACGAAGTTTTCCTGCGTGATAATGGACCATAAAACTTATGCGTTGGAAGACTTTGAGCAGCTTCTTGGAATGTCTTATACTGCCATGTAACGGAACGGCGGAGATGAGCATTTCAGGACAAAGAAAAAGGCCAAGTTTCCCAAACAAATATTTGGTTTAACAGTTGTGGTTACAGATGTGGTCGAGCAAGCCAAAGCTTCATCACTACCGGAACAGTAAACAAGGAAATATACCGTGAAGAAGCGATTGATACCATACCTACGTAGCCATGCCGCTCCCTAGCTACTCTGGCTTGATTTGGAATCTTGTCACTACGCCAAAGATGTTTTGGAATGGTATAAAGCGAATGCAGTCCATGTCGTACCGATAGAGGCGAATCTACGTAACTGCCCGGAGTTCGGTGTTGGGCTCTCGTGAAGAGAGAACTCTCTTAATATGAACTACAAGTTACAAATATTGAAAAAATCACTTGGACAAAAACAGTTAAATCGGTTGCAGAGAAGTCTGCACAGATCCTAACGGCTGGAGTAAACTCAAAAGTTCGTAGTTTCTTCATGCAGCCTAGTTCAGTAACTGTAAATTAGTTTTAAGATGACTTATAATGCACAGTTAAATGAATAAAAAATACATCTTGAACTGAACTAACTGCAAATTAGTTTTATTCCAAATTTAATCTGTCCAGATTTTGTCGCGAACAAGCTTTAGTCTATTGAAGTCCAAGAAATGGTTGGTCCGTACACTCAGGAAATTATCTGTACGATTTTCTTACGATCGTAACTATGAACCACTAAGCAAGGCTCCAAGATTCATTCCATACGATATCGTATGAAATGATTATTGTTGCATTGGTCGAGAAAAACATGCCTCCTATACCCTTTCAATTGACATTACTAATAATGCGAGCCGGTGTTCGGAGGAGTTTGATGTTTCGGATGATGATATTCCTCCTATTCTACAACCTTTTCCTCATTTACCTTTAATGGAGACAGAACAAGCTTCGGAGTTTTTTCAACTGATGCAACTTCTGGTACATCCTCCTCCGAGCTCCCCCACCGGAAAGGTTATCCACCCGGATCTAAAGGTCCTTTTCTGGTTTTCTTTCTGCCCAAGAGTAAACCGTTGAATAAATTCCAAATAGAAAAAGACCTGGCAAAGTCGTTTCGGAGCATTCAGGAAATAACCTCTCCCAGTCGCAGTAAGCTTCGCTTCACTCTAAGTGATCGCAAAGAAGCTAACAGGATTGTTGCCTCAGAGCTCTTTCCTTCAGAATACCACGTCCTCGCACGTAGTAGAAGTAGCCGGAGTGGTCACCGAACCGTTTTTGACGTGCGCTGACATCAAGCCCCATGGAACTGGTGGGTTTAAAAATCGTGCCGTTCCATCAGTTCCTTGATGTCAGCCTTCAAATTCGATTCGTGTGATCTTCTCTGGAGCTGCCCTGCCGAATTTCCTCGTGTTGGGGAAGCTTCGGTTACCTGTTACCGGTTACCGCCTCGTTTTGTAGTACGCCGCGTTGATTTTGACGTTTTTTCAATAAACACCAAGGGTAGCTTACCACGTTTGCATACTGCCCCCCAAACCATCACCGACGCGGCACTTTGGAACCGAGGGATGTTTATATTGATTCAGGAATGCTGTCCCTCGATGGCGCCCACACCCGGTCATTTTGCACATCGTGCGGCTGCTGCAGCACGAACAGTTTCTCGTCCGAAAAACAAACTCCTGACCAGCGTGCCGAGAGAGGATCCTCTTAGCTCGATCCAACCGCTTTTTGCTGGTAGCCTCGAAACGCCATGGACCTTACGTTTTTTGTAAGGCCTGAAACCAAGGTCCTTGGTGAGTATGGTGTGAGCGGTTCCAATGGAAACGTTGAGATCTTTGCAGCCGTTTTCCGGATTGAGCGGTTCTTTTTGCGCCGAATTCGCTCCCTCACGATCTTGATGACCCGTGGCGTCCTCGCTGAACGCGGCCGACCGGATCTCGCACGGTCATTGGTCGAGGACGTCTTATATACCGACGGTCATGCACTGTGACAAGTGCCAGCAGTTGGGTCATACTGCACCTTACTGCTGTAACAAAGCACGATGTGGCAAATGCGGTGAGCACGGACCCCAAGTGTATATGCTGTGGGGAAGCTCCACGACCGTGTCAAGTCGAAGACTCCGAAAAAATGTCTCTTTCTGCGATTGTGGAATTCATCTTTACCATTTTCGAGGTCTCACTGACAACGAGAAACCTCATCAACATGATCCTTACATTTGTAAAACCTTTTCTAAAGAAACTGTCTTCAAAATGGCTTCTTCTTGATTCCATCATATCTTTCGATGGATAATTTATCCAAAGATGGTCGGGGATATGATCGAAGCACTACAATGGAACAGTAGAAGTACATATTCTAAAAAACCAAGGACCTTTAGACTATTTGCCTCGCAATGCCAGAGCCACGGTTGATCTTTGGAGATTTTAATTCTCACGGTACAGCCTGGGGGTCACCGTACGACGACAACCGTTCTGCATTGATACTAGACCTCATGGACTACTTCAACTTGACTATTTTGAATACTGGGGAAGTAACACGCGTGGCGCCACCTCCAAACCATGGAAGCAAATTAGACCTCTCTGTTCGAATTCACTATCATTGGATTGCACGTGGAAAGTGATTCAAGATCTCCATGATAGTGATCACCTGGCTATCAAAAATTCAATCACCAATGGTTCGTGGCAATCTCTCTCGATTCGCTGAAGCGATCATCGATGGCGAGCAATCGGTCGAAGTCCTTCCTCCGTTGGAAAAGTATCGGTTTTAATCCGGGTTAATCCTCAAATGTGAGATCGACGCACAGCGCAGACCGGTACCAGGTTTAACAATTCGCCAACGTTCGCCCACTCCGTGGTGGGATGACGGATGTACTGAAGTCTACCGTGAAAAGTCCGTCGCGTTTAAAGCATATCGGAAGCGCGGTTCGCGAGATAACTACGAGCGGTACATTGCTCTTGAGCGTAAGTTTAAGAGCCTCGCCAAAGCCAAGAAACGCGAATATTGGCGTCACTTCGTCGAAGGGCTCTCGCGCGAGACGTCGATGAGAACTCGTTGGACCGTCAGGAGAAGAATGCGAAATGCGTCGTCGGTGAATGAAGACAAGGAAAGCTCTTCCCGGTGGGTCTACGCGTTCGCCAAGAAAGTTTGCCCAGATTCGGTTCCGGTGCAACGAACTTGTTGAAAAACCTCCCAGACGTCGTAAAGAGGCGCTTGCTGAACTTATTTAATCAGTTCCTGGAAAGCAATATTGTTCCGGATCAATGGAGGCCGGTTAGAGATATAGCTATACAAACACCCGGGAAAGTCGCGTCGGATGAGCTTTTCTCATGGGTCTTCGACAACTTCACGAAATAGCTACAAGGGTCTCCCCGCTCTTGTTCTTGTCAGAGACATCGATAGCTGCCTCATGGAAAATTGTACGCTAAGACAGCTTGCGGATGACGCCGTTGTTTCAATTGTAGGACCAGGGGCGATCAACCTACAGGGACCGTTGCAGGATGCCCTAGACAATTTGTCTACCTGGGATGTAAAGCTGGGTATCGAATTCTCCCCGGAGAAAACTGAGTTAGTTGATTTCTCTAGGAAGCGTGATCCAGCACAAATACCGCTTCAACTCATGGGTAAAGTAATAACTCAAAGTGTGTCTTATAAATACCTTGGGGTCTGGTTCGATTCTAAATGCACCTGGGGAAAGCACATTAAGTATTTGATTCAGAAATGCCAGCATCGAATAAACTTCATGCGTACTATCACCGGAACATGGTGGGGAGCCCACCCGGAAGATCTGATAAAGCTGTATCGTACAACGATTCTGTTCTGTTCTCGAGTACGGTAGTCTCTGTTTTCAATCCGCCGAGAAAACGCATATTCTGAAGTTGCAGCGAATCCAGTACCGTTGTCTTCGTATCGCATTAGGCTGCATGACCTCAACTCGTACTATGAGTTTGGAGGTATTAGCAGGAGTTCTTCCTTTATCAGATCGTTTTGTGGAGCTATCGTTCCGGTTCCTCATCCGCTGTGAGGTGCTTAATCTATTGGTAATTGAAAATTTTGAAAATCTAATCGAACGAAATCCTCAAACTAAGTTCATGACACTGTACTATTCCCAACAAACATCGGTGTTGAATTAGAGCTTGTTCAAACAAATTTAGAGAAGCTATTCAGCTATTCTAGAAGAAACAGCTGAACAGCTTCTCCAAATTTGCTTGAATAAGCTCTAATGCAACACCGATGTTTGTTGGGTTGGTACATGACTCTGGAGATGAGCCCTTCTTCGAATGTTCGTAATCGTGATTGCTCCCAAGACTTCTCTAGTTCTACTGTAGTTTTTGATCTGACCATGAAGCAAGAAGCTCGTGGAATACTAGATCCACTCCGCTCGGAGTAAATTCCATCAATTTTTGCAAGTAAGTTTGGCCATATCAGATGTGACTGGATTTAGTGTTTTTAACGAAATTCATAAGGCCTCCTTCAAATTTCAAAATCCTTGCTCTGTATTCGTCGCAGAATTTGCGGCTCTCTTCCCTCTGATCAATTTTTCATTTTTACGGATAGTCTCAGCTCACTTCAGGCTATTCGTTCAAAGCACTCGCCGTATTTCGTTAGCAAAATACGATCTCTTTTGAGTGCCCTATCAATTCCTACACCATCACCTTGGTTTGAGTCCCTTCTCATTGCTCAATTTCAGGTAATGAGAAAGCGGACTCACTTGCCAAGGTGGGCGCTATGACAGGCGATATTTATGATGGACATATAGCCTTCAACGCATTTTTTGCTATTTTTCGTCAACAAGCCTTGATCAGCTGGCAACAATATAGGGATGCGGGGGATTTGGGCAGATGGTTACATTCCATTCTCCCACAGGTATCGAAAATTCGTGGTTCAGAGGGTTGGATATTAGCCGGGATTTTATCACGGTAATGTGTCGTCTAATGTCCAATCACTACTCGTTAGGCTCTCATTTCTATCGAATAGGGCTCTCAGACACCAATCAATGCAACTGTGGTGCAGGTGATCAGGACATCAACCACGTTGTCTGGTATTGCCTCGATTTCGAAATTGCCGGAACTGATTTTTGCGCATCCCTACGGGGCCGAGGATAACCAGAGAAGGAAGATATCAGAGACGTGCTAGGTAAGCTGGATTTGGACTATATGGGGCTAATTTACAAGTTCTTGAAACAAATAAATGTATTCGTTTGATCCTCTCTTAGCTGTCGTTTAAACATGTCCACCTCGTCTCCTGCCCCGTAATACCGCTTCTGTTGTATCGTTACAGCTTAACGCAACGCAACATCTACGCCAGACGAACAGCAACAATACCGCATCGCCAATCTGCTGTTGAAAGCTAATGTTAAGATTCCTACTTCCCCATTCCTACCCGAATCATTGTAATCCCTAACCTCGACCAAGCCGCGAGTTTTACGGCTTTCCAAAATTAACCTAGTTAGTAAGTTATTGTCGTTGTAAAAATTAAAAAGAACTTGGCTCCGTTATGCCCACGGCACTTAAGCCTGAAAATTGACATTACTTATCAAGCGTGTATAGTCTCGTGGAGTTGGGCTCATCTCTGGATCCCGAGGTTCGTGGTTCGAATCCAGATTGCATTTTTTTTTCTATGAAGAACATTTTCATACGATCGTCCTATGAACTTCTTTCCATTAGAGAATCGTATGAAATTTGCAACTCTATCTTCTGGTAAATTTCCATACGATATTTCTATGAATTCCTCTCGATTTGTTCGCTCAGTGTAGAGTTAAAGGAGGCTCTGCATTTTAGTCTACGAACCAACATTATTTTAGACTTCAATAGACTATGAGATAGGTGTATAAACTAGATCACCGTATTAAATGGCTTTTTCGACATATCCAGAAGCGTCAACGCCGGGCTTCAAATGGTGAGTTGACAACTTCAAAGGAGGGTGCGACCGACTTCTGGACCTCACAAGTTCCTACCTCACGCCTCCTCGAGTCATATAATCACAAAAGACTGCCCGCTGAAACATGGAGACGCTGGTTACTGGCATTTGCTACCCGTTTTTGAGGACCCGAAAGGGGAAAACCATATTTTAAGACTTTATCTTGTGCAGAATTGTATGGGAGCTATAGTAGGCGATTTTCAAGTAATAATTGAACTACTTATACTAATGGCACTAAATTATAATTTTGATGCAAAACAATTGTAAGTTAAAGCTTTTAAATGCTAATAACTCTCGTTTGACTGACCTGAACGACTTCATTCATACACCATTCGATCGGGTAGAATGGTGCATCAATGAAGTCATTCTGGTCAGTCGAACAAGAGTTATTAGCATTCAAAAACTTTAACTTTAACATAAGGCTCTCATTTGTCAAAATGACACCCGGTATAGAAAAGAGAAACGTAGTCTTACGTCAAAAACTCATCTGAGTACTCATAAAAAAACATAGTAGCAGACAACAAAAAGCTAAACTAAATAGATTCATCACTAATACTTATGTCCCACTATCTTTGATTTCGTTCCACTGTGCCAGGTTTGGTATGTAATTTTAGGTTTAAGTGAAGTTAAGTGTCAATGAAAAAAATGAAATAGTCATAACTATGTCTTCACAAACATGTTTCGCTTTTCAATAAAGGCAAAGGCATATTCACGTAATAGAATATTGTTTATCCAACTTCAATAAGCATATAAGATAGAAATGTGCTACTAGGAGTTATTCAGAGACTCGAAGTGACTTTTGTCACTAGGTGAAGACAAGCTGAATAATGCATTTGGTCCTAAGTAACATTGCGAGACTCTCTTTGACGACTTTCTCTTGTGATACGGATGTGATACGCCAAATATATCAGCAAATTGTTTAATAGACGAACTATTAACGAAATAATTATTAACGGCGAAGAGAATCTCTCAATGTTACTTAGGACCTTATGCATTGTTCAGCTTGAAGTGAGAAAAGTTACTTCTCAGTGACGTGATTCTTCTGTACAAAACAAATGGAGTCACGTCACTGCGACGTACTTTTCACTCTTGGAACACCTCCGTTATATTTCCGCGCAATCCAAGTAGTCGAGTAGGGAATCAGGGTGCTCTTAATTTACTATCGCCTTAACTTTGTAAAGTAGCTTTACCAATGCCTCTAAGTCTTAATAGAGCCCCCTTTTATTTTCGAGGTCTAGTGTGCGATTTTGGGGTTATCATTACATGCGAAATATCGCATTTTTTCGTTAGTAAATAGGTTAGGCATTAGCCATGTCACGCCCACGTGGTCATCTACTTACCCTTAAATTTATCCTCCCCTTATGCAAGCGTTGTTATCAACCAATTAAAAAATAATACCGTTACAAGTCAAGGTCACACAATTGACAAAACATGCTGCCTGAATACTAAACTGATGTGCACAATAGAAGCGGAGAACTGCTCTGCCCGTTCCAATTGGCCCCGACAAATTTAACTTACAGCCTACAAATAACACAATAACCTAAAGATACGGTTTGGGTATCTTGTGAAAAAAAATACAACTAATCACTAATCACTAAAGAATCACAAACGGTAAAACAATGCAAAAGTGAAGAGTTTGAAAATGCCTGGTCGGGGGACGCGACGATCGCAAAATGGAACCGAGTTGGGTGTGATCGGACAATGGAATGGAGCGTCATCGTCATCAGTGTGGCGGTCGTTGTTCGGGTTGACGGTGATTTCTATTGTGCTGCTTTATGTCAGTGAGTGAGGTGCTCGAATTCGAAGAACGCACCGCGCGAAAGCACTCGAATCGACGAAGTAGGCTCTGACTGACATGGGGGGCCCTGTTTGTTGATTGGATGAACAATTCGAAATATATATAGGGTGCTGTCGCTTTTTTTTCTGTTTTCTATTAGTGGACTAAATGGTGCGGGGGAAAATTGTGTCGTTACTTTGATTTTGTTAGTTTTTTCTGTTATAATTTTGACTCGGCGAGAGTTTCATTGAATATAAAAACGTTTCCACTGGAGATCGGGAAGGAAACTTTTTCCATATCCGCTCGGCGAATAAATCTCCTTCGTAAGCAGGGGGATAGTAATAAAAGCAGCAAAGTTTTTTTTTACGCGAGCTCAACAAACTTTGTCTGATCTCTGGCACAAAACCTACCACTATGGATGGATGTAGTTCGAGTGGTGTACGGTTTGTTCAAAAGTCGTTGACCAATTGTCGACCCAGTAATGGGGAAACTTCTTCGTGGCATGTGATTGCGCTTCCTGTAAAATCATCACAAAAGTGGCAATCAACCGGAAGCGAAAAAGTTGTGTCATTCAGCCCGACGAAGACTGGCCGGGACGAATGTGTTTTGACGCAACAGGGCAACAATGAACGCCAAATAATACATTCTTCCTGACATGTGCGTGAGCGTACGAAAATTAATTACACTTCTGACCTAGTTACGCATCTATTTCCGTGGCCTACTGTTCACGGCGATGACAGCGCAAACTTACTATCAACTAGTTGGGACTAGCTGGAAAGCATGGACACAGCTTTTGAATATTATGAAACTTTGGCGTCTTCGGCTTGACAACAGTTCGCTGTATCGAAGGTGGAATTTTTTTCCCCAATTAAATTCTACCGCCAGACGTCCAACAGTCGCTAGTCCGGAACAGGAAGGAGGTGGAGCGAAAAACGCTCCGGATATTCTTTTTCCAACCCATCAGCTGTTTGTCCGTCTGTATTTTTTTTTCTGTGCGTGTTCTTGTCTGTTTTCATTATTAGATCTTGAGGTTAGGTTTGCCGAATCCCTCTTGAGTTTTCTTCCTGCCTGGTAAAAGGTCAGCTTAATGAGTGCGAGGGTCGGAAAGAGACGGAAAACAGGGAGGAAAATGACCAACGTCTTTGAAGGGGGATTTTTTTTCTCCTTTGCAGTGACGCGCCCGGCAGTAAGAAGAGTTCGGTAATTAAGTCTCCTCTTTTTTTCTTCTTTTTCTTTTGTGCAAGGAACTTTTTTTACGTCTACTTCCGCAAGATAGAATTGTTCCTGTTTGCCTGGTACGGAAAGTGGTCCTATTTTTTCTTCTTCCCCAAGGGGTGTGAGAATTATACTGAGACTCACCCAAATTTAGATTAATTAGCACGTACTGGCTGGCTGGTGACGATTTTGGTTCCAAGAAATCAGGGCTCCCTCTTTGGGTGTGGAACGGAGGTCGATCATAAATCAAGTGCTAAATTATGCATGTAATCGGAAGCGAGGGATTCTGCTTCAAAAACATATAAGTAGAGGTATTAGGTCTGTGATATCTGGTGTGACAGCGACTGGGAAGTGCCATTCACATTTGCTACAAAACGGTCTGGCCAAAAACCAAAATATATATATAACAATATTAAGCCTTGGGTATCATCAGAAAAAAAGAAGCTTTGAACCATTTCCCATATTCAAACCATCATCAGCATCAAGAGAGGGTGGTCATCGAAGAAGGCTTTGGCTGGTGGTAGTTTGTCCAAGCAAAACAACGCCTACTCATGCCTGCGGATGATTTGGTCCTCTGTGACACGTTTTCCATTTAATCTAAAAACAAACGATCCTGCTGGCGGCACTATTTCGGTGTTGATTTTCGTCCTTTCAATAGAACTAGAGAGTGAAACTGACTGCTGGCCAGGTCGTACCCAAATCTAAACCATGCTGATACTACACGTCTATGTACATATATAGTGTAGGTAGATATCGGACCTAAAATGGTCATTCGGTCACTGACATTTGCTTCACAGGTTTTCGGGTCGCTTGTGTTTGGTTGACTTTGCTATTGTTTATTCGGCCAATGGATACGTTTCAATGATTTGATGGTTGGAATGGAACACGAAAAATGCTTAATGTTGCCAAACTCCGGTCAACGGGGCGCAAACGTATCAATTTATCTGCCTGGCTCTTCGATATACAGACGGTGGAGTATTGCGTTGCTCTATGACTGACTGACTGACTGGCTGACTGACTGACTGAATTTCAAACTTACTTACTAACTTACTTAGTTACTAACTAACTTACTTACTTACTTAGTTACTAACTAGCTTACTTACTTACTTACTTACTCACTTACTTACTTCAGACTGACTGGCTCACTGACTGACTTTCAAACTTACTTACTTACTTTCTTCGTTACTAACTAGCTTACTTTCTTACGTACTTACTCACTTATTTACTTAGTTACCTAAACCAGTCGAGTTATTAGTACGAGACACTGAAGATAAGCAAAGGTAGTTGGAATTATATGGAGATTACTAATTTTTCTTCTAATTTATAGTTACTTAGTTACTTTTTACTTACTTTCCTACTTATTAACTAACTTATTTACTTTCTTATTTATTAACTTACTTACTTATTTACTTAAATAATTTCTTTTCATAGTTATTTACTTGGTTAGTTGACGAACTAGCCCAGGAGGCTCAAAAAAAGTCACCTCTAAAAAGATTAAAAAAAATCTTACTTACTTACTGACTTACATACTGACTTACTTACTTACTAACTTACTTACTTAATAACTTATCTACTTGTTTTTAATTTATTGCTTACTTACTCACCTACTTACTAACTTACTTACTTATTTACACACTTGCTTATTTATTTACTTACTTTCTAACTTACTTACTTACTTTCTTACTTACTCTGGTGACGAATTTGCCCAGGAGGCTAAAAAAAGTCACCTTATAAAAATAATAAAAATCTTACTTACTAATTTATTTACCTACTTACTTATTTACATTCTTACTGACTTGCTTGAATGTTTATTTTATTTTATTCATTTATTTTAATATATAGATTTTTTTATTTCTTGTTTATATTTTAAATTTTTGAACATATATATTTGATTTATTTTGTTTACTTTATTAGCTTTATTTATTTTATTCGTTTCAAAAATCATTAAGTTAATTTATTTTATTTATTTTCTTCATTTTATGTTTTTTTTTAATTTTATTTATAGAATGTATTGTTTTGATATTATCTATTTTAATATTTTTATTTTTTAAAATTTATTTTCTTCATGTTCTCTGTTTTTATTAATTTGATTAATTTGATTAATATTATTTAATATGTCATCTGTTTAACATTTTTTTTCATTTATTTGATGTATTTGATCTATTTAATTTATTTCATTTATTCATCTTCATTTTATATATTTTATTTAGTTTGTGTTTAATTTATCTATTTAGTTCAATTCTATTTCATAGTTTAATTAATTTTTCTTTATTTTTTATATATTATTTAATATTTTATTTAATATATTTATTAATTTATTTCATATATTTTATTTCATATTTATTTATCTATTTCATTATTTCATTTATTTCATTTATTTCATTTATTTCATTTATTTCATTTATTTCATTTATTTCATTATATATCATTTATATCATTTATTTCATTTAATTCATTTACTTCATTTATTTCATTTATTTAAGATATTTCATTTATTTCATTTATTGCATTTATTTCATTTATATCATTTATTTCATTTAATTCATTTATTTCATTTATTTCATTTATTTCATTTTATTTCATTTATTTCATTTATGTTCATTTATTTCATTATTTCATTTATCTCATTTATTTCATTTATTTTATTTATTTCATTTATTTCATTTATTTCATTATGTCATTTATTTCATTTATTTCATTGTTCATTTATGCATTTATTTCATTTATTTCATTTATTTCATTTATTTCATTTATTTCATTTATTTCATTTATTTCATTTATTTCATTTATTTCATTTATTTCATTTATTTCATTTATTTTATTTATTTCATTTATTTCATTTATTTTATTTATTTCATTTATTTCATTTGATTTATATATTATGTTTATTTTATTTATTTTATTTATTTCATTTATTTTATTAATTATTAATTTTATATATTTTATTTATTTTATTTACTGCATTTATATCATTTATTTCATTTATTTTACTTATTTTATTAATATTATTAATTTTATTCATGTTTCTCATATCATTAATTTTTTTATTTGTTCTTTTTATTTTATATATCTTGTCTATTCATTTTTTAACTATAAATTAGAAGTCGAGTTATTAGTACGAGACACTGAAGAAGTCTGCACATTGTAGACGAAATACGCGTATCTGTCGAAGATAAGCAAAGGTAGTTGGAATTAAATGGAGATTACTAATTTTTCTTCTAATTTATAGTTACAAGTATTCCACTAAACAGCTCAAACCCTCTAGGATTTATTCATTTTTTGCTATTTTTTTATTTAGTTATTGTATTTATTTTATTTTGTTTTGTTATTTTATTAATAATATTTGATTATATTTTTCATTCTATTTATTTATCTGATATATTTTATTGATTATATTTATTGTATTTTTTTTAAAGATATTTTTTCATATTCTATACTTTGTTTATTTTATTTTATTTATTCTATATATTTTGTTTGATTTCATTAAACTTTTTCATTTATAATGTTTATTCTATATATTATTTTTATAAATTTGCATTTATTTCATTTATTTCGTATAGTTTTTCCATTCATTTTATTTATTCTAATTATTTTAATCTATTCTTAATTTTTCTCATTTTTTTTCTATTTATTTTATTTATTTCATTTGTTTTATATCCTTTCTTTATTATATTTATTTGATTTATTATATATACTTTATTAATTTCATATATTTTATTTATATTACTTATATATTTACTGTCATGCTCTTTATTTACTTTATATTTTATGTATTTAATTTTTTCATATATGTATATTATTTCTATAATATTTTTGTGTATTTTGTTCATTTAATTTTTTCATTTTTTCTATATATTTACATACATTTTTTCTTCATATTTAATTTATTTTATTTATCCCTTTTATTCGATATATTCTCATATATTTTTTTGTTTCATTTGTTTTTATTTTAATGTTTCTGATATATTGTGTACATACTATTTAATTGATATTTTTTCATTTATTTAATTGATCTTATCCAGTTTGTTTATTCTATATAATTTATGCATCTTATTTAGTTGGTTTCTATTAATCATCTCTTATTTTTTTTATTTCTATTTTGTATGTTTTGTCTATGTTTTGTTTATTGAATTTATTTCACTCCTATTTTTCCTTCGTTTCGAATGTTATTGATTTTTTTATTTATTTATTCTGTATATATTTCAATTAGAGCCACAGATAACTCAGTAAGAAGAAATTTTTGCTTTTTTAATTTTTTATGTGCATTTATGTGTAATTTATTGATTTTATTCTACGTTTCTTTATTCATTCTTCAATATGTAATTGATTTTTATTAATTTAGTAATGCTGACAACATAGCAACCATTAATATTTAGGATTAGTTCTAAGATTTTTGTTTTCGTTATCCATTATGTTTGTCATCCGGATTATGTTTTACTTTCCTATATTTTATTATGCATTTATTGTTGAATTTATTCCTTCGAATTTAATGATTCAGCTTGTTTTTCGTTCCTCCATAAGTACATGTATTATTGTTATTTATTATGATTTTGTTAATTTTTGTTTGTTTTATTTTCTAATTCGATATGTTAAGGTGTTCCAGAATTTTTTATTGTTATAAGTGCTTAAGACACCAAACTTAAGTTAAGCGATTAGTTATGATTTTTTCTTCACTCGATAAATTAAACATTTTTGCCAGGTTGTTTTTACTCCCATTAATTACCATTTCTTTAAACCTTTTGGCAAAAATGAGGTTACCTTTTTTTTGCATGCAGTGTTCTATACAAAGTTTGAAGTTTGGATTGGATTGGATTTGGATTGGATTTGGATTGGATTTGGATTGGATTTGGATTGGATTTGGATTGGATTTGGATTGGATTTGGATTGATCGGATTGATTGGATTGGATGTTGGATTGGACTTGGATTGATTGGATTGATTGATTTGGATTGGATGATTGATTTGATTGATCGGATTGATTTGGATTGGATTTGATTGGATTTGGATTGATTTGATTGGATTTGGATTGATTTGATCGATTGGATTGATTGGATTGGATTTGGATTGGATTTGGATT
>JASCZW010004919.1:0-70011 GCA_034211315.2 Aedes japonicus
ACGGGAACCTGTTCCGTTTGACTGGTCCGGGGACAAACCATCAGTTAGCCACAAAACGTTGAGAAATATCCTACTGGTGAAATTTCGTGAGTTTTGATACCCATATTGCTTGGTTTTTATACTGAATATTTTCTTGGTTGTCCACTCGAGGGCCCCATGGCAATCTGTTACCGGAATGTTGCCGTTCCTGGAACAAGTCGATATATGGCCCACAATAGAATATTAATAGTTTCTTGAAATTATTCCAAAGATTCTGACATCCATTTCTGGAAATTCAATAGATGTTCCGATATTGTGTCTCCGTACCGGAACACAGCCCCGGAAACACAGATTTACAGAAACCAGATGAATTTAAATGGTCATTGCCGGTAATGTCCCTAAAGCGAATGACTTTTTGAATCTAACAGTGTCAAATGAATTGAAATTGGTCAATAATTGCCAGAGTAAAAATCATTTGAATTTGGTGAATACCCGGATACCCTGTCGATCCCTTAAGGGTTAACAAAAATCGAAGTCCCCCCTTTTGATCTCCCATGCGAGTATACGAAATGTTTTTTTGCAAAAAGTTGCATTCTTACTATTACTAAGATGTCACTGAATTTCAGATTCCTGTTTTAAAATAAACTATGAAATTTCGTAATCAAAAACATGAACCCAGGTACCCTGGCGATCACATAAGGGTAATATAGCAATATCCTCAAATGGGTTGACGGGGGCATTCTGACGAGAAGTAAGTTGCGATAGGAAGCCAGTTAGCGTGCGTCTGATATTTGGTATAATGCCTCTTAAGCAAAGTATCTATAGGAAGGCCAGCCATCGAATAGAAAGGTGCTCAATTGAATGGATTTAGGACATGAAACATAGAAGATACCAGGTGCATCGGTGTATGTGGCAATCACGAAGCTTCCGAACATTAGTGATATTGACAGACATCGAGATATACAACTAAGTAACCAAATAAAACATCATATTGTGTCTTGCGGGATTTATTGAAATCCGGAGGAAGGCGCCCACCCGAAACCTGAATGGGCGAAACCTCATCCGAATACGCTGGAGAACTTTCCGCCGCTCCAGTTCAGTGTGTCGAATCTGCCACCTCTCCAGTTAAACCATCGGCATTTTCCGTTTAACAACAATTCGCAGCAGCCACTGCACCGTCGTCAAAGCAAGTCGTGTCACCTCCAACCTGGGGAACCCAAGGGACAAACTCTACCTCAGCCCATCTGTCTGATGATGACTCACTCTTCTTCTCAGACCAGATGATGGAATTCGTAAAAGCATTGTCACTGCCGTTCCAAGGAACAACAAATCAAAGAAGACACCAGGGATCTGCTCAACTTCATGAACCAACATGGGCCTTGAAGACACCATTAACATACTCAATTGTTCTGTTAAGAACAAAACTCAGTTCGTCGATTCCCTATCTGAGAAGGAAATCAGCATCGCCAGAATCACCGAAATGTACCTTAAGCCTGAGCTGAATCTCAATAAGAGGGACTTTGGGATTGTAAGGCTGTATCGTTCCCGCTAGACCTCGGCAGTGCGTTGACTCATCCGTTGACTAAAGCTCCCAACCGGAGTCTAGTGAAGACATCGCCCTAGTAGCACACTTGTTGCAAATAAGTCAAAGTCACTGCAATGTGACTCAATTAAGTCACAAATAAGTTTCTGCAACTAATTATGACAGAAATGTGTTGCTTGGGCGGCCAGTGCCTGAAGCAAAGGAACGAGGTGGTATCGGCCCGAGCTCATCATGTGCCAGCTCTTAGATTGGTGAGTTATCCTCTGAACCTGGTCAGATCTACTAAATATCTCATTCGATTCCGTATCATTCGATATCAATACCAACGTTACGGCCTCCGTCACCTAAGGACCAAAATTTATCGTCTAAAAAAAAATCATCCAAGGCAGGTGTATGGATCAAAGAAATTGAGAATTTGCCAACCACCTTAGGTCCCAGACTGTGCAAAGCCATTCTGAAAGATGACTGAAATTCTTAAAAAATAAGCATAGACCACAGGAGGCGACCCCGGCGTAGTGCCAAAGTTACGAGTTCGAATCTCACACTTAGACAATTTATGAAAATTCCTAAAAGGTATTTCATTGACTATGACTCGAGATGAACCAGCCCAGGGCTAAAAATCTCGATAACCAAGGAGCCAACCACCAAGCCGAGACCTCTTCCGATTAGAATACGGACTACTAACACCTGTTGGAAAAGATTACGCATTTGGCCTGATTTTTGTGGATTTCCATAACCTAGGCCGTGTCAAAGTTAGTCCGCACGAGCCTACTGTTCAAAAGGCAACAGCAAGAGTCTCTGAACATCCTTTAGGTGTTCGTGATGATTCAAGGACAACTGCTGATGAGGTGATAGCAGCCATCAAGTCAAACAAAAACAAAGAGTACTCAACCTTGAGTTGAACTTAAACGATGCCTTTCTTGTTCATCTTGTCACGGTCTTTAACAAATGCTTGCAGCTTGACTACTGATTATTGATTCGTCAACAGATGAAGATGTTTATCCCAATGACTAGATAAAACTGAATTACATACAACAATTAACACATATATCTTCGGAAGCAACGCTTATTATACTCATGGGATACATTAAAATTAAACACGTTATATATGAGCTGTTTGCAAACTCTGACACATCTAGCACAGGTTCGTGGTTTTCCATAGTTAGTCGCTGCAGTGCCGGTTTATCTAGAGAGATTGTAAACGTAGGTTTCGTCGTCGAGTGTTGATGTAGTAAAGTGCAAGTACAGTGGAATAGTCGATGTTTCCCTGAAGGAGGTCACCAACGAAACACGGTTTGGCCACTACATGCCACCAAGGTTGCGGCTTATCATTTTTGATTTATCCATATTCATTTGCCGATAGCTCTTCTCAGAGGCTCAATTTTAAAATATAATGTATGATGAACTTATGGTGCTTGAGTAGACCTACAACTTGGTTTAACAATACATAGCTCTATCTCTTATATCTGAGGAATAAGAGCGTATATTCGCAGTGATCTTCGCGATGATATTCGCGGTGAAGATCACGCGATTATCATCGTGAAGATCACTGTGAATATACGCTCTCATGTCGAAGATATGGGAGTTAGAGCAATGTACTGTTAGACAAAGTTGTAGGTCTGCTCATGCACTACAAGTTCATCATACATCATATTATCAAATCGACCCTCTGAAAGGAGATATTGGCAAATGAATATGCCTGAGTCAAAAATGATAAGCCGCAACCCACATGCCTCCCTTCCAACAATTCCAGGTTAAGTAGCTTACACCGGCATTTCGTAGGTTCGGCAATCTGCGAGGTCTTGCCAACGAAAATGTCGCAAAGCAAAGCGTATAAACCTTCGCTGAGTAGCTTCGATCCTCAGGACTGCAAACGACAGCACAGTACTCCAAAAAAGGACGAACCAGAGAGCAGTACAGCGCTTTCAGACAATATACGTCTTTGAAGTTTTTTGCGAAGCAGAAGATGAATCCTAGCTGCGATGAGGCTTTAGAAACATAATAGGCGATGTGGTTTTCGAACGACAGTTTGGTGTCTACCATTACTCCCAGATCCTTGACTGTTGTTTCACGTTTCAAGTGCGTTCCTCGAAGGATGTAGTCGTGGAGATACATCGCACGTTTTCGGCCAAAGGAGATAGTCGAGCATTTGGATACATTTAAGGACATTCTGTTTATCCGGCAACATTCGTCGAACACTTGTAGTTCCTGCTGAAGAAAGTGGGCGTCTTCTGGGCATTTTATGACGTGGTGCAGTTTGAGGTTTAAAAGGTGTCCATGATGAAATTGCCACACTATGAAATTGCTCTAACTTTTTAACCATTGGGTAGAATTTGATGAAAATTTGGGTGGATTTAGTTCATAGTGCATTATTTACATCCTGCAAGTTTTAAAGTCCTGTGAAACTCGCGGAAATGGAGTCGAAAGAACAGCTCGTGCGTGATAAAATCTTGCGCATTCATCACGAGAACAAGGATCTCTCGCATCGTTCCATCGCTAAAACGTTGAGAATCGCGAATTCCACGGTGTCGCGAGTGATTAAGCGGTTCGAGGAACGGTTGACCACCGATCGGAAGCCCAGAATTGAAGGAAAAAGTATTCCGTACAACACCAAAAATCACAATCGCGTAGTTGGGGCCTTCAATCGAAATCCGAACGCCTCCGTTCGGGATGTGGCTAAGAAGCTGCACCTAAGCCGATGTTTTGTCCAGAAGGCCAAAACTAAGGCTGGGCTTCGAACGTTCAAGGTACAAAAGGCCCCTAATCGCGACGAGAAGCAGAACAAGTCCGCCAAAACCCGTGCCAGGAAGTTGTACCTCAACATGCTGACGAAAGTTGAATGCTGCATCATGGACGACGAACCATATGTGAAGGCCGACTTCAAACAGATCCCCGGCAACCTGTTTTTCACGGCCAAGGATAAGTTCAGCGTTCCGGAGCATGTCCGCACTCAGAAGATGTCCAAATTTGCGAAGAAATTCCTGGTTTGGCAAGCCATCTGCACGTGCGGGAAGCGGAGTGCACCTTTCGTGACCCAGGACACGCTGAACGGACAGGTGTACATAAAAGAGTGCCTCCAGAAGCGGCTGCTTCCTCTCCTGAAGGCCCACAACGTCCCAACAATCTTCTGGCCGGATTTGGCCTCATGCCACTACTCCAAGGACGTGCTGAAGTGGTATGCGGACAATAAGGTCAATTTCGTGCCGAAAATGTTCAACCCTCCCAACACTCCGGAGCTCCACCCCATCGAGAAGTACTGGGCGATTATGAAGCAGCACCTTCTTAAACGACCTAAGGTAGTGAAGACAGTCGAGGAACTGAAGAAAGTATGGGTTTACATGCAAAAAACGGTTGATTCACAGGTTGTGCAGAATCTTATGGCCGGGGTTAAGGCCAAGGTGCGGGCATTTGCGTATGGACTGTAAATAAAATACGAGTAAAATGGTAAAATGAAGTTTAATAGTTATTTCTCAATCCCTGAAAATTTGATGGCAATCGGATGAAAACTCGAATTTTGCGAATCAATTTTGTGTGTGGCAATTTCATCGTGGACACCCTTTACTGGGTAGGATAATTTCAGACATCTGAGGATCAAGTTCACGTCGTTAATATATAACAGGAAAAGGAATGTGTCGAGGTGACTGGTTGGAGGAACGCTGGATGTTACTGAAAAGTTGAACGAAGCGTAATCTGAAATCATCACAGACATAGTTCTACCAGGTATGAGCGGAGCCAGTTCCACAATTGATCGTGAACCCCCATTTTGCCGTATTTGGAAATTGCAATCTGATGCTTCATCAGAGATTTGTGTTTCAAAACGCCGTGCATTCGTGCACAAGTGGAGCACTTTTCCAGGAGTTATCATTAAAAAATTGGAAATGTTAGTGTGAAAGCGGTGCGTATTAGGATCCGGAAGTTCAGGGAGGAGTATTCGCTTGCGGATATGACACAAAGTGGTCGAAAAAAAGGAGCATCAAACCCTTAATTGGACAACAAAATCGTACGGGCATTTTCCTTTTGCCTTAGTTCGCTATTTGGCCAAAGTGATGAACACCTCAAATTCCAACATTCAACGAGCCAAAAAGACATTGAAGCTGAAGACTTACAAGAAGCAGAAGCAACCAAAAAGAAGCCCTACACAAGCAGCCAGCGTGAAACCACGGGAGTGTGAACTGTATGACAAAGTAGCCTGGGATAAAATCTAAATTCCAGCTCCTGTTGGATTTTTGGGAGCCTTTTGGGTCCTAAAATAACTGTGGAAATTTTCAGCCCGATCGGTGAAACCCTAGTTTAGCGCTCGCGATTTTAATTTTACATAGGATTCTACGTGGGAAAACTTATTCTTACAGAAACAAATCTGGCGAGGTGACCCGTTGTCCCGTTGTTGCAGAGCATCCGATGATTGTGGAACAAGTTATTAAGCTAAAACTGATTGCAATCGAAACGACTGATTTTTCTAACAACACTGCTATCTGCAGGATGACCTGCAGCCTGCTGCAGTCTGCGTGTCAGCTAAAGAGATTGTTTTATTGCAATTTATTGAACATACCGTTCCAAATTCTTGGCAATTGGCAGCAAGTGGTTGCTATAATAGTTCCAACTTTTATGTCGCCGCATACTTTAAATGATGAGTTCATTTCCATGGGTTTATTTTAAAGAAAGTTTATGGCAAGATCAGCATGCCAATCAGAAATTATACAAACGTCGACCGTCACGAAAAAATGAAACAAATGATAATAACATCCATTACTACTTAGTCCTCCATCAATTGCTACTTAGTCCTCCGTCACCTTATGCGTACATATGCTCACTATTTCTCTTTTCAGTATATCTAGTGATCACTGGACGGGAACTAACCTATCATGGATGGATGGATGAATTAACACAATTTTAATGTACATCTCACATCATCAGTTTTTAAAATGTGAACAAGTGAATTGTTAGTTTCAATTTTCCTACTATTCCAATTACAACCGTTCTTCTTAAACGATCGTAAAGCTATTTTTCCTTATCAAAGAGGGCAAGTTACTCGGTTTATAAATATTAAACTATAATCAGATCCTCACAATTGCACTGAGTGTACGTACGTATTGCTATTTAAAATTTCCAATTTTTCGTTTAATTTATTTGTTTATTTCAAATTATGATTGTTCTATACGGCCTTATATCGGAATCCTTGGTTCAAATAAATAAACTTTAAATGATCACAGTAAAGTTCTGTCCAGTTAGAATCCGGAATCACTTATTGTGTGGCAGCGGCACGGATAGTGACCGCTGCAAGTATTATTTTACAGCGGTTTGTTTACCTATGGAAGGTCAATCAATTATGTCACGCAGTAGCGCCTACTTTCTGTGGTATAAATTTCACGGTGTTTCGTACAGTGAGTCAATAGTTATTCCAGATGGAAGCCGTGAGGGGAGAAAAAAACCTGCACACCCACGTTGATAATCCAACGTGGTCCGCAATCGCAAAAACATTGAAAATCGCCAAATCATCCGTGCATGATGTGCTCAAACATTTCAGGGAGCAAAAGAGCGTGGATCGAATGCCTCAAGGAAAGCGTCGTAGTGGAACATATGACCGCAAGCCAAATCAGAAGGTGTTGAGAACCATCAGAGCAAACCCTGGACTATCAGATAATGAAATCGCACAAAAATACGCTGTTGCTCGCAGTACCGTTCGAAAAATTCGTTTGCGTGCAGGATATCGATCTTATCGAGCCAGCAAGCAACCAAACAGAAAGTTGAAACAAAGTTTCGTCACCAGAACTTGAGCTCGGAAATTGTACCAGCAGTACCAAAGATGCCTGCTCATCGACGATGAAACCTACGTCAAAATGGATTTCGGACAGCTTCTTGGCCTAAATTCTTCATGGTGACGGCACGAGGAGGTGTTCCTGCGAAGTTTTAGTTTGCTTTTATGGACAAATTTGCAAAAAAAAACCTGATGATTTGTCTAGGGATATGCAGCTGCGGAGCAAAGACCAAAGTTTTCGTGACGAATAAGACGATGGACTCGAAGCTGTACCAGGAAGAATGCCTCAAAAACCGCGTACTACCTTTCCTTAAAGCCCATAAAGATCCCGTGAAATTTTGGAGATCACAGCAAGACGTGCTTTGAAAATGACGTGTTTTACTTTTGCTGCGTTATTTTCGCGGAAATAAAATTAAAAATTATTCCTTTTTTCTACTAAAGTAAATGGTGAAATTATAGTTTTTCGAGTAATTTGCGTAGGACGTTGTGAATGGAATCCCTCTCTTAGTGTGTTATGGTCGTGTTTCTTTGGATAGATTGTGCCGTCGGTAGATTTTTCCCAATTTTTTGTTTGTTAGTGCCCAGCTCCCGCATCCGGATGAACTTTCCAACATCAGAGAAGGGAACATTGGTGAGGTCGTTTTATATTATCAAAACTATAAATTAACTATATACACGCCAGGATCAAGAATGTCCATTTTTGATTTTGGAAGTGTGCAAACTCTTCACATATCCATTTGATATGCGAAGATTTTCATGCGAGGGCTTATTGTATATGAAAATGACCTCAGAATGTACGTGTAGGAGCAGGCATTCTTGAAATGGGTCGTTGGATTTTCAATAGAGCTGTCACCTTAAATCTCCCAGGAGCTAAAAATGTTTGCAAATAGTGATTACATATAAATTACTGAAGAAATGCAGACAAGTTTCTTCCATAAAAGCACTGGCGGTCAGTAGGGAGATTGATTGCAAACACACTCACACACACAAAGATCCCGTGAAGTTTTGGCCAGATATGGCGAGTTGCCACTACAGCCGGGAAGTCATCCAGTGGTACCGCGATAATAACGTAGATTTCATCGATAAAAACATAACCATCCCAACTGCCCGCAGCTCCGGCCCATCGAGAGTTTTTAGGCAATAATGAAGCGGAAGCTTAAAAAGAGTGGAAAAACGGCGTCCGACGCGACTCGGATAACCAAATTGGGGAACACATGTGCCAAGAGAGTTGGCTTCGGAGGTGTGCAGCGTTTGATTGGAGGAATAAAGAAAACAGTTGGAATTTTCATTAGGAACGAAGAAAAATGATTTTTATTGATGTTTTTTTCCTTAAGGTACAGTGAATTACCTTTGTTTTGATGTATTAAACTTATTTGTACGTCAATTCGTTACCGAGATACAGATGATTTTATTATTCTGGATTCTACATGGACATTGCTTTAGTGGCGTCAGAATTAAAGCTCTATGTATGTGGATCGAATAAACAAAGATATTGAGCTCTTACGTCTAGACCATCAACTGAGTTGGACAATCATTCTCTTACGTTTTACGGACGATCATTCTCTTACAAAACGATTTTATTACTTGATAATTACCATGGCGTTGCCTTAACACAGTAATTCTTGAAAAAATATTGACCATAGGAACCGAAAAATTGCTTGAAGTATTGATGAAAAATACATTTTTGTAGCAATGAACATCTACCATCACACTTTGTGAGTGGTCCCAACAACATATTTATTGTCTGTTGGAAGGACCAGATAAGCCTTCGGTCGTTTTTCAATTATCTTGTCTTCACAATCAAAACTACCATCATATTTTGTGAGTGGCAGCAACGGCATTCTTACTTCTGGTATGAATCGGTCCAAATCGGGTCCTAAGCATTGTTGAAGGTGCCTTGTCTTTTCAATCAATATCCTCTATCCCACTTTGGGAAAGGGCATCATAAAAAGCATCTCTAATGTTGATACGAATCGGTCGCAATCGAATATCAAGCAATAATAAAAAATTATCATGTCTTCCTAATGAAGAATCCCCAGCATTTATAGTGAGTAGCCACAACAGCCTCTTAACTGCTGGCATGAATAGGTTTAACGTGTCTTCCAAGCGTTTTTAAATAACCTTATCTCCCCAATGAGAACCCTCCCACATTTTGGGTACGGGGTCCTAACAGCATCCTTACTGCTGGTCTAAATCAGTTCAATGCAGATATTTAGCATAGGAAAACTAGAAAATCTTAATCACTTTTTAAAAATTTGAAAATAAGAACTAAAAACCTTTTCTAATCTATCACTAGGAAACGCGAGCAAATTCCTTTGAATGCCACTAGAAAAACTACCAGGTACAGCCTCATTGGGTTATTCAGAATAATGACGTCGGACTACACTGTTGAATGTTACCCATCAAAATGTACAATGCAATATGCTTTGAAATAACATACTCTTCTAGAACAAAGTCTTAGCATGTATGAATTTGTCAATAGTATGTGACCTGCAATCCAATTCATTGAGGCAAAAATTTTGAGATATCAACGCACAAAACCTGACCAGTACCCTACTGTAGAAAACAAAGTCGTTGTCCTACGTCAAGAAGCTTATAATTTGACATTTTTGAAAATTGCATGCATGACAATAGATTGAACCTTAAAGGTATGTTTCCAAAGAATTCAGAGCCAAGGCAGATTCCAAAGGTAGATGTGCTAAAATAATGGGAGGTTCAATTTTTCGAAAAAGCTTTGAAACAGTGTTGAAGAACTTTTACTAAATAAACGTATTTTTTCAGAGTATAACAAATGCTTCAACAAGATCAATTTTGTAATATGGAATATGAAAAATTCTTGTTAATACAATTTTGAAGGTTGGCAACAATGTTCTCGATTTTCTCCAAATAAAAAGGACAAATATTAATTACATGCAAAATCTTACACTGATTCAGACAAGTTTCCACGAACTCAACGATACAGGATTCATACACTTATCTTTCTCCAAGAAAGAGTACAACTTATAGCCTAGGGCAAACCGTTCCGCTCGTAACTGCCGTAAACTTCTTTTCAACTAGTGGAAATAATTTTAATTGTTTTATGAAGTTTGTGAAAGCAAACGTTCCTTCGGGCTTTTGGCAACAAGCGCAGTAGAGAGCTTTTCCCCACATGAAGACGTACTTACATGCAGATTCTTTGTCGTTCCACGAAACCACTAGAATTCCACTTCCACCACCAAGCCACCAAAACGAGAGGCAGTAAGTTTCCCTGCAAAGCTCACTGGCAAGAGCCGTAAAAAGTGGCGAAAAGTAGTTCAAAAGTTTACATGACTTAACTTTCCTCAGCCAAGGGAAACCCGTTTGCAGTCTCGTGTGGTTCGGCAGTGACGGGACTGGGGAGAAGGCATTTTTGAAAGGCAATAAAAGAGAAAACTTATGCATACACACCACAGAGAGACACACAGCCAAAATACACGATGACGACAACGACATGATGCTAACTGCTTCAAGGACCATTTTAGGCGTCGTCGTTTCAGCCGAGTTTTTACGAGTGCGTCGGAATGGCTGCGCTAATTAGCACGACATGGAACAGCACTGAAGTAATTGCAGTTTTAGTGAGCGGTTTGCACTTGCGGCTAATTGAGGAAAAGGAGCGGTTAATTTGAAACCCGCCAAATGAGTTGACAATTCTCAACGACGACTGCCATTTTCGGAAAATCGCTTAAAATCTCTAAATTTCATACCCGCCAATTATGCCAACCCATCAAAGCCGCCAGAAAGCAGCCAAAAACTGTCCGGGGAATATTTGCAGAAATACCGCTGCATAAATTATGTGTATTACTCTGACAAAGTTATTACAAGAAGATTTTCGCAATCATGACATACCAAAGAAGTTTATCGGAATAACTTTAACCACTGCTGTGAGTTGCCTGCTTCCCTGGATTCCGGCGAAATGCCACTCAACTCACTTTCCGCTAGGCACTGCCGAATACATCCACCACTACCAATCATTTCGAGCGAGTGCTTCCCACTGAAGTAGTCGTTGAAAGGCTGTTCCGATGATGAACTGAGAAAAAGTGCCGGGTTCGAAACTGGAATGGACTCAAAATTGGAAATCAAATTTCATGGAACGAGCTGACGTAGCAGGAATAAAAAATGAAACACTGCGGAATCTTTTCCAGGTTGACATATTACCACCGGAAGGTCTCATCCCACCCGGTAGAAAGAGGTTAAGACGGATAGGGCGTGTATAATCACGCATATCCATTGCAGCCAGGCCCGACCCGGCCCAGCAGGAAAACATGCTCGTAGAAGGATTTCGCACAGTTTTCTGGCAGCAGCGACTGGCAAACAGCCGACGGCAGTCTCGTCTTCGTTTTGATTATGGGTTGCCGTTGGACTCGTCGGCTCGAGGCAACAACCCGATTGGAATGGGCAAACGGCGGAAGGATATGGGCGGGAAGACACTACACAGGAGCTTCCGTTCGAGTTGTGTTCGTTCGGTGCATGTTGGAGGCTTCAAAGTGGTGCGACTATCTTAAGTGGCAGGGAGGAAGAAACGCTGCAGTACGTTGTGACTGTTCGAAGGTATGCAATTGGGGGGGTGGAATGTAGCATAGATGACAATAATGAAGTTTTTGAAAAACTATGAAACCTTCGAAGATTTTGATCCTATATTATATGTATCATCAAATATCACACCTTAATAAACGCAAAAATGTTGCCTAAATTATGGTACACTACTTGAAGGAAATAAATATTTCTATTCAACTCGAAGAAGGAGATGAGAGTGGTTGAAGCTGGCGATGTCCAGTCGATTCTTCAGTAAGAAATTAAGCCGTAGTTAAACTAGTAAAACTGGAACTAAAACTTCACTTGTTCACTTTCCAAAAATAAGAAAATATGAACTGACACATATTTTCAAACACAAATAAATCTTATCTTTTTAATGACAGGCCTATTTTGTCGGCGACTTACAGACTTCTTCAGTGTTGTGTGCTCAACTGGAAGAGGAAATCGCAGTAGGTCTTGTATATAGACTTGATATGTTTGGGTGTGTTTGCATTCTTTATATCCTACCAGGCTAATGATAAGGAGGTGACTAATAATTTTGTTTTAAGGTATTATGCCAACTGCCATTAAGCCAAAGCCCATTGCTCTTGATAGGTTAGTGGCGAAATTATCGAAAAGTTTCGAATTTAGGAAAGCAGGGCTGAAATTAATCTTTCATGAAACTCTTGCAAATATAACACATGTGAGATTATTCCTCCGTTAAACCATTAGTCATTCGTTACATTCGTTTAATTTAATATAGTACTGTTGGTAGGGCAGGTGAACGCTGAAGCACCCTCAAACCTATTCTAGATGAGGTAAACGTCGATACTCAGCGCTATTTTTGCAGTATGGTGCTCCATGTAGAAAATGAGCGTTGTAGGTTAACGTTTTCCGCGTGCTTGAGTAAATTGCTGGGTGCTTAAGCCGTTCCTACTATATAATATTGCGGAACACCAAATTTATCTTAAATTGAAATCTGTTTTGAGACAAAAGTAATGAACTTCGGTTATACATTTTTTAACTTGAAATTTGAAACTTGTCTTTCTAATTTAAATCACCGTCATCTGCTAAAAAATAAAGTTTAAACTTGATTTTTTGAATATATTAGAGATATGAAGCAACGAGCTATTATTTTTTCTTTCTTTCAATTATGCGTAATTTTTTCTCATTTTAAAACTCGCAATGTTAGTTTCTAATTTGATATCTCTAAGGCCATGAAACAGTCGAACATCCTGCGATTGTTTTTTTCGAATTATGAGCAGTTCACTCAATATTTAAAACTAAAAATTTGCCAACGTGTCCTTTTGAAAATTGAATTGTGTTTTGAACTTTTCAAAGTTATCTTCGGGCAACAAATTATTCAATTGTTAAGAACAGTTTCCCATCCTTCAATTATTGTTAGTTGTTTCTAATTACAAAACTTTTAATCCGCTATCATACATCGCTAAAAAAAATTTCCGTCTTTAAAAACCAAAAATCAAAAATACCGGGAAATTGGAATCTAAATGAACTACTCCTGATCACTCCGGATAATATTTATTTCTTGAACTCGTGCATCCTAAACTGAAATCTTAAGGATGTTACATTTTGTAGAGCAAAGAGTTTGTTTGATATTCAGTGTTATGAGCATTCTCAGTTCCTGCTCTTGATTCGAGTGATCTGTGCATTCATGCTCTTCTATACTTTCCAGAACCACCTTCCACGGTATCCAACATGTGGCGAGGCAACACGCTGAAAGCAAGGCAGAAGAGCCTTATGACGTTGGGCAGCCTAACCAAGAATTTTGTCGACAAATATAATAAAACTCATGCCCATGGGTTCCCGTCCGCTTAAATCGTTGGTATATTACCAACGATATTTGGAAGGATTTCAATACTGCCCTGTGCAAACTAGAGACCTTGTACGAGAGTACTCTCGATGTTCAGCTCAACGTGGCAGTTTCGAAACGTTTCAATGTAAAAGTTTTCCTGCAATCGCTCAATAAAGATGCCCTGTCGTCGTCGCGCGATCCGTCAACTCTTCATTCAACTACTCAAGGCTCTGTGTGGTACTATTTTAGGTTGTCGGTTATCAAACTTCCTATTTTTGTTGGAAATATACACCAAAGGCTGACGTTTCACTAACTTCTTCGTTTTATTGGTCCTGTTGACAGCTAAATCTGAGTGAGCAAGGTGAGAAAGAGAATGAGGAGAATGAGAAGTAGGGATGGAAATAGGTCGACTCAAATTTAGCTGTCAACAGGACCAATAAAACGAACGTCCCAGTAAATCGGTTGAAACATTACCAGCAACTGCAGCAGCTCGTTAAACAACACTGGATCCGATGGACGAAGGAGTATCTGACGGAGCTCAAAAGTCAGCGAAAAAAGTCTTCAGAACTGGTCGAGATCTCCGTTGGCCAACTAGTTCTAGTACAAGACGACACCAAATCACCATCCTCCTAGCCACTAGCAAGAATCTTATCCGTTCACCCAGGAGAAGATGAAATAGTCCGCGTTGTTACCGTCAAAACAACATCAGGAACGTACACCGGAGAACTGGAACCAACAACACCTAAAATGTAAAGATTTGTGTTAGTTTATGTAGCTTGTTAATTGGTTTATGTTATTTATCCGCCAATATTAGATGTTTTATGTTGTTGACGATCCAAGACATGTGCGAAGATGAGCGATAATGTAAATTGTGTGTTCAAATTTAGGTGGCCGGCTATGATGACGGCTAAAGCTGGGTGAGCAAGGAGAAGAAGGGATGAGAGATTGGTCGGCTCAAACGTCACTCAGGAAATGAGATGCAAACCTCACTCGACACTGACAATTTTTTTCCCTTTTATTTTCTATGTTTTATGTTCTTTACGAACCTATATGAAGAAAGGGAATCATTTTTGTAATTAGTTCAAATCCACCGTTCATAACATTAAGATCTACCACAAATGAATATTTAATATGAAATAGTTGAATAAAGAACGTATTGTAGACTTTGTGTAGCAGAAGAATAAAGGTGCTTGGACTGAATAAAGTGTAGTTTAAGTTTAAAAACAATGTACCTACCTGTCTGATCTGCTGGGAAACACTTAACTGGACGATATCGTCACTGTCGTCGTGGCCGTTGTTGCCATTATCGTCGCCGTTTTGCCAGCAAATAAAAGGAGAAACTGGGACAATGACCGTCAGTTGTGAGCAGAAAGATCGCGCAGATATTAACGATTAAAACGCATACGGTAAGGTCACAACAGGTCCATTCATAGAACGAACCTTCAAACATTCTGAAATTGTATTATCTGTGGTCGTTGCTATCAGGAGATGCTTTGAAGATCGTATTTAAAGACTATCGAACTAAGCTCCAAAAACTATTTGGTTGCGTGTTACCAACACCTAGACGTTGATAATATCGTTCGTGTCAGGCAGTTGCTACAGCTGCCCTTTCGTAGAATTTCGTTCTGATAAACAGGAGATCTACTGCAGTACTTCATTATTTGATTGAAAAATTATGAACAAATGTGTAAATCCTTAAGCAACTCAGAGTGGTAGCAGAACTTACTGATGGATAGATATATTATGAAGCCTATTCAACTATCCTCTGGTGTATTATGATAGATCTGTGTTCTTGAACTATGACTGGTGACTTGGCATTGACATAGAGCAATAAAGGGTTTTTTTTTTTATTATCGTACAGGTTTGGGCCGAAGGGTCTCAGATTGTTACGAAATTTTGTCCATGCGTAGGGTTAATGGATATATGACAGAACAAGCAATATTAAAAATTCGGGTTGCTAGTTTCCCTAAAAATCTTTCCACAGTGAAGGAAAATAACTCTGAAAGAGAACACAATTTTGTGGTAACAATGTGAGACCATTCGAAAGCACCTGTACGATAATAAAAAAAATCCTCATTTTTGTATGAAAACGAGCGACAGGCCTCATGGTTCTTCGAGCATTACACAAAAACAAACAAAAAATTTAACAAATGTAAGCTTATGAGTAGATGAATTAAAAAAATTCAAATATTTTTCATGACTCGGAAAATGTTTTTTCTGTTACTTCCAAAAAAGATCCTTCACTGTGAAAATTTTAGTGGAATTTTTTAAATTATATATTTTTACAAATTTTTAACTATTTTTTATTATAGTTTGGAGAAAAAAAATGGCTCTACGATGAATCGTTCTGTTCGTGACAGTTATGAATTTTCGAAGCTAGTGATGTTCAGGAAAATCGGAGCTTCAATTGGCGTTTGTCAGGAAAACTGGCAACCTTTTTATTTTTCAAATATATTTTTTCCACGTATCCATGATCCCTACACGTGGAAAAAGTTTGGTAACAATCTGACACCCTTCGGTCCAATCATGTACGATAATGAAAAAACAACACCTAAAGTGCAAAAAAATCATTACATTCGGTTTGTTGGTGATACTGATAACCTCGGGGATGATGATGGAGATCCTAAGCAATAGGCTCCTATACGAAGGAAATCTGTACGCAATATACTGAAAAATACGGATCCGTTAAGGGGGTATATACAGTTAGAACGATAAAAAAAACTCGTTTTTGTTAATTTTTTTAAAGGAAGTTTTTACTCAAATCAATCAAAACTTTTTTACAATTATAAATGTATCCATGTAGTATACAAAAATATTTTTTTCAAAAACTTTTCAACAAAATGGCGGCCGTTAAGTGCGTTGAAAAAATCGTTGTATTTTGCTTCGTGCGCGCTTTCCTGGTCGCAGTTTTTTGATCCTGAAACCTGCTAACCCAAAAAAATTACATTAATATGCAGTTACAGTTAGTAGATGAATTAAAAGTAAAAAGAATTGCACTTTTTGCGTAACTTTTTGAAAAAACCACATTTTTCCGCCATTTTGTCACATTTTTCATATTTTATGATAAAATATTACAATATTTTTAACTCATATCGAAGGTAATATTATTATAAAAAGTCCATGTAAGTTTCAGCTTAATCGAATAATTAGTTTTTGAGTTATCACCGGCATTAAACTCCGAAAATGTTGTTTTGAGAAAAACGCGTTGAAAGTTTTAAAAATGCCAGTCTGCGCGCGAAAACGATAAAACAAAACACTTGGAGTTCGAATTTCTGAGAAAAAGGTTTCAGCAGCGTATTCAACGGGACATTATACTAACAGAAAAAAATAAATTTTTTGGTCATCCCTAACTGGATATCCCCTTAAGGCACACACTGACAAATGCAATCGATCTATCTCAAACTATTCCCGTTGCTCATACTCTAAATCTATTGTTTTACCATCGGATTAGAGCATGAATATGAGCATGTTTGACCGCCCGGATTGCTTCTCCGTTATTGCCAGATCAGCTATTATTTCACAGAGAACCAACAGATGATGCTTGGGACTAACATACATCCTCAATGTGTAATAACGTGCTCCCAAACCAAGGCAACACCGGCGCCAGCTCCGCTCGAATGCAGGTAAAATAAGAAAAAGGTAGAGTATGTTGACGTGATACTCGCTTCATTGGTAACCGAGAACATCCTCTGCACTTACACAAGGAATCGTTGGGATGTTGAATTTTAACAGGATTGCGTGGTAGCAGGGTTCGGTTTAGTAAACGCTCACTCGTCGCTATTTCAATTTTAGTACTGATTTACGATTTTAACCAACAATAAGAATTCTATTGGAGGCACTAACAAAGTGATGGTGAATTTTTATTAGAAAACCTGGGTAATTTAACATTATTTCATTCAAAAAAGCTAGAAACAACTGAAAACGAGATATGCCCGATAACATAATATTGTGCAACAAAACCTCGACATTAACTGTTCACAACCGATGCTCGACGCAGCCTCCAATTGTATTTACCATCGGTTTTGTCTAAAAGCCAATGCACTCCATCTACAAGGAAATACACTAAAACGATTTGAGTTACCGATATATGGCCAGGTGATGAGATAAATTAATATATAAATGGTCAAACTACGAAATCTGAAATGTGATTTGTCGGTTTATTTACAAAAATATAATATCTTCATCTTTGTTTGAATGGACAAGCTAGTTCTGGCATGCATATGAATATGTGTTGCCCTACATAAGTTAATTTTAGTTTATATTACAAAATCAAAAGTAATACTCACTAATCCATTCTGTTGTTTTCAGCAACGAAACTGATTTGTTCTTTTTAAGAAGATACATTCGTAATTAATTGCACGCCGCAACTGTCAAAAGCAACAAAGCTTTTGTTGACACAGAAAGAACATTCATACATTGTGCGGAAACAATGCAAAGAGCTACGAATATTTTTGTCTACAAATTAAAAAGAAACGATCTCTCTGGTGGTTGCATGAAAGGACTGACAGATCTACTATCACGACTCAAATATTATTGACAAAAAAAGCGCAATCACGTGAATTGTCCAGCGTTTTTTTATTGTTCCGAGACATGAGGTTCAAACCTGAATATTTCGAATGTGCTGATTCTTAATTCATGGTTTGGCAGTCTCACTAGACTACGCGCTCGTGAGAACAATCTTCGGTTAATCGACATGAAGTTATAGCTCACGACAGCGCTTTGATTTTATTTTAGCTTATTAGATAAATTATTTCCACCCATTCCAGCGGTATAAAAGAGAAGCAGACGATTAGCTGGTCATCACAGCAGTTCATTTCGGTATTTGCAAAGGTGTAATGATAACATTTCACCAGATAAAAAGCATTATCGAATGTTTCCGTACAACATACAAGACATTTGTTCTGTGCTACAAAATCCCTGTTTACGAAACTCGTGAAAGCTACTTTGCGAAATAAATTTTCAGTGTAACAAAACTGGAAATGCTGCCTTGATTTGATCTTTCTTGTAAATCAAGCGGGGTATAACGGAATGATAAATTAATTTCACAGGAAGTACTGGTTTATAGAAACGAAACTTTTGTGGGTCGTTTCTTCATTTTACGTGAACTTTAAAAAAAATAAGGGAACGTTTCATCTGTGCATCTTTCCATTCTAGTAATCAATTGTTTGCAGTCTAATGACTGTCCCATTTGTTTTTGTACACAGCAAACTCAAATATCCAAAAATATGTTCATCGGGCGACACTGGGGCACATTTGCTGGGATAGCGGTTTTGTACAAGATGTTTTGGCTTTCCAAGAAGGCGTGTGATTTTCTCGCATAATGCGACGACGTTTTATCCGGCATGGAATCAAAATTATCTTCCAGCTTATTTATTTTGGTACATTTTTGATTAATTGCATAACCACTGGGCTTGTTTGGAAATTCTCTCTCAGTTATGACACTAAAACAGCACACCTTCTGCTCAAGCTTGTCATTAAAGCTATATTGCATGTTTCGAGATGCTGGATTTTGGAGAGAGGGGAAGCAGCTTTCATCATCCGAAAACGAAACATATTCAGGCGTAATTTTGAGTCATCCATCGGCATTGGATTTTACAGTTGATCTTCTTCAACGTCTTGCAGATTTAAGGTTGCGCAGTCTTTGAACTTTTTGCTGGCATCAGACTGACTAATCGAATCCTTGTTGTTAAAAATACTACTGAGCAATCTAAGTCCTTTTGTCCATTATTTTAGTCGGTCTCCTACCACCACTCCTACGAGCTGCTCCTGAGATGGCAGGTTAATTCTGGAACTGTTTAAAATGGTTCACAGTGAGACTTTACCCGTGATTTATGCTTGTTGATAGAACTATACAATCCGCTCGCGTACTGCTTCTTGCTTCGACGGCATTTTGAACACAACTGAACAAGTTGGAACGAAAAGCATGCGATTATGTTAGAGACAGAGAGCATTTATTCATGATTATGGTTTGGTGGAGAAGTTAAAATCATTCTCATTTTATAGTTACACCCGTTATAGAATATACAGATGAAGAAACTGGATATGAATGATTGAATCTGAGCACACTTTTGTGTCAGCTGACATCTTGCACGCCGCTGTTGAAGAAGCAATGCAACAACGGCCACACAGAAAAAAATGGTAATTTTCAAGCGCGTAAAATTTCCCTCGTGTAATTCCAAGCCAAAGGGCGTAAACAACGATATTGTTTGCAATATTTCATACAACAGGCTAGATTTAGGCGTTATCTGGCTTGATTTACACGAAAATATCCCATTATTTTCTGCCAAATCAGCATTCCCTTTATGTCATTAGATAACACAGAAAGTTCAGTGTTTCTTTTATTTGTGCACCAATACGTACTCTGATTTCAGAGATGTAGTTAAAAACATGAAGGACAACGTTGAAGGGATGGATATACTGGCTACTTGTTTCCGAATTTGAATACTTTTCAAATAAGTTAAATCTTAATCCATCATCGACACGATAAGACATGTTGATGTTAAACAAAGATCCTCCAATTCCGTTACACACAGATAAAAAAACATTGAATTTTCTATGTTATCTAATGCACATAAAGGGAATGCTAGATTTGGCAGAAAATAATGGGATATTTCATGTAATTTTACGTCAGATAACGCCTGAATCCAGCCTGTTGTTTGAAAGATTGCAAACATTATGTATGCTAAACATTGTTTACGCCTGCTTTGGCTTGGAATTAAACGAGGATAAATTTTACGCGCTTGTTAAAATTAATTATTTTTTCAGTAGCCAGCTCCTGTCGATGAACAAATAACAGAAAAGCTGTAGAAAAACAGAAAAACAAGAACAATGGACGGTTCATCGGATAAATTAATCTTGAAGAGCATTTTGAAAGAAAATCGACTACTGATTAATCCCTTTATTCTGTTATTGGACGAAGGTCAGAAGCCATTTAGGGTTGAATGACCGAACATGTCCATCGTTCATCATTTTGACATTTGATTTGTCTACTGTTATTATTTGTTTGCAATGTTTTGGTCATCTTCATTTTAAGTTGTTAAAAAATACAAACGTCGTCTAAACCTACCTTCGGTGTTAACGTTTGTGACGAATAAGGTGTTTCGGGTCATATTGACCCGGAATTACAATCACATTTGGAAAATTGATGTAACCAAATTTAAAGTCCTATATGTTGTTAGAGCCCCAATTTTTGTTTGCGGTGAGTACTGCTCTTTTAACGATTGGATCAGGTCCGTGCCGGAGGAGGCCATGTTTTGCCATGATCCGTGAGGCAACTACAGATACAAATTTTCACCGAGGCTTGCTTTTCGACGGTCAAACTGCATGATTTTTCATCAATAGGTCTGCTTTAGCTCTAACCTGGACCAACGCCCATATTGGCCATCTCCGAGACAATCTGGAACCTTTTAGGAGGACAAATGCAGATTTTCACCTAATATGCTTTTGACAGCTCAAACTCCCATGATTTTTGTTGAGTAGTCTACTTCAAGCCTTGACATGGATCAATGACCATATTAGAAATTCTGAGACAACCCGGATACCCCGAAAAAGCGCTTTTGGGAGGGACGAAAACTGATTTTTGCCGAAACATACCTGTACGATAGCGAACACCCAGAGCACTACAACCCTGGCGAGCTATATCCGTCAAGGAAGAGGCTGACCGCCAGGCTCAAAGGCTGTCGATCCAAGCAAACCCATGGCAATGGCTATTGTTTACGTTCCAACCTTTGCTATCGAGCGCTGCGCCGCTTTCAATAACATCACGCCATGGCAGCGGATAGAGCAGCGTATGTAGCCGATGGCTGGTTTCGTCATCCAGAGTGAACTGATCGAATCACCGATGGACTACCGATCACCCTTTCGTGAATTCGAGAGAGATTTGACGACCATGGGTCATGTGATGACCGCGGCAGATTAGCCAGTGATTGTTTTAGTAAAGTTTATACGGCATAAATGTGGTGTTTGTAATCAGTGAATTTGTGTGATGTGTTATTTGAGTGTCACCGGATAGACCCCAGAATTCACCCACACCACGGCACTTGGTCAATCCATTCCCTCCTCTACCAGCAGTATACACCGGCGATATCTGATAACCCGATCCCCATCAGTGTTGGAGTCGGCATGGGCGCTCCACTGCCACAAGTCGAGCTGCAGAAAGCCGGTTCCACAAAAATGCCTTTTGACGGCTCCTCAAACTTCATAATTTTTTATGAGCAGTCTATTTCTGAAGCTTCAAACCACCCAAAAAGTAGAAATGGGAGGATGAATGGTACCGTATTAGCAAGCATTTCGTAGTAAAAGAATTTAGTTTAGAGTGAGGATGAAAATGTCAACTTTGCTTTGAACCGCTGTAGTTGCTTCATTTGTTGAGTGAACGCAAAAATGTAAATATGCTGTGAAAACCTGAACCCTGATCCAATCTTCATAGCGTTCTTAGTTTATCATTTAAACTCGTTTATGAGCAGTCCACTCCGGTTGTTATTCAGACGGTTTGAGTTTTACAGTGAATGTTTGTTCACTCTGCCGGTTCCATGGATGTATTTTACCGAATTTCTCGACCAATTTGGCGAATAATCAAAAATAGCACATGTTGGACATTGACAAGATAATAAATCTGAAATTGACATGGTTCCCTTTCACAATGACTCTTAGCTTAAATGAGTGATCATAGTTGCTTTATCAATATCTTCATCCATGGTCGATAATTTAGTAGCATTAGCGACAAAGTCTAATGGAAAACTCAATATGATTGCACCTCCTGCTAGGTTCCCTTCGGAGTATCTGGGTTGTTGATCCGTAATGGTCAAATGAGCCAAATTCGTCAATTTAATGACTAGAACGCAGATTGGCAACCACAAAAAGTCACTGAAGTTTGGAGCTGGTTGAAAAGCATAAAAGCGTTGTCGTGTCATCTTGGCGTCCCAGAGTGGTTGTAGATGTGGTCGTTTGGTCCATTTCAAAGCTATAAGTAGACTGCCCATGAAAAATCATGAAAGACAGAGCCGTACAGTCTCGACGAAAATACGTATTTGTCCCCTCACAGAAAAGTTCCCCGCGCGCGCTCGATTCTGATCCAGGAGAGGTACGCACCTATGTCATTCGGTAGTTTCAGATGCTAGTAGCTGAGACTATTCCTTGAAGTTTGAGCCTAAAAGCATGTTCCGATGAAAATTTGTATCTGTAGCTGCTTCACGGATTGTGGCATAAACATGCCTGTATCGCTGGCACAGTTTCCTTTGTTCAAAAAGAGCAACTCTCTAAAAAGCATTTGGAGACTCGGAAACCATCATATTCGTAATTTTTTTCTTGCAGCCCTTCAGAAATTTCTGCAAAAAAATTGGTTCAGGTGCAAGAACATGTCTCGGAAAATCAAAAATACTTCAATCGTCGAGACGACTTATTTTAGAAAGCAATAGCATTTGCCATAATCCATTCCAGCGTTAATTAATAGGTTTTTGCCATCGTTAGGTGGTGCGATTATACGATTATTTTTTAGATGGGACAAATGTTATTTTCATGTTTCGTCAGAACAAACTACCCAACAACGATCTGATAAAAATCAAGACTCAAAACCACCGAAGAGATTGTAGGACTGATATGTGTTTCACGGCAGTATACTGCCGCTATAATGCATATAATTGTTCCATGTTCTATATGGATTCCATATATACATGGACAGTTATATATTATAACGGTATAACATATCATAGAATTATATGTAATTGATATTTAATGATGAAGGTACCAGTGATGATCTGTGATGGTTTAGTACAAACAGCACACTATAAGCTGTTTGTGTTTCTGAAACGTCAAACAGAGAACAAAATTCATGGCTACTACATCACACTGTACAGCAAATTGTTGCTTTCTGAGCAGGCTGCTTGATTAAGAGAAACAATCTCAGAAAAAGTTTAAGAACAGATATAGAATGAAGAAGAACAAATATACATGTGGTTAAGGCACTGTCAGTTTTAAGGCAATCGCTGCTCTATGTATTTTTCCTATCTTTTATCTCGCTCTCGCCAACTCACCTTGCTATTTCGAATTGATAAATCTCGATTGTTAGTAAATGAACATCGAATCGAACTCTATCAGATTGCTCAAAGCAAGTAAGCATACAAACTGATTCAATTTTCAATATCTAGTACCGACTCTGAGATATATCAATTCTAAATGTTGAGATAATGACTGTTGCCAAGAATGATTCAGCATAAGCCATTAAACCAAATTAATATAAATTTTGGATCGTTGAGCACTGTTTAGTGAAAATTGCTTAAGTCTTGTGGTGATTAGTGACCTATAAGCCACAATCTGCTCAAATTTAAATACTTTGAAATAGTTACTTTGCTTTAGTTTTCTAATTTTTATGATGAATCATCAATGGTATGAAGTAATTGGCTGCAACGCATCCCAATCAAATAAAGTTCCGATAGGTTTCTTTCATTTGGAACTATATAACTGAAAGATCCTATGTTACATTAGTCCAACAACTACGTTACAACTCTTAAATTTTTTAGCATGCATTATCTCTCAATTAGCGGTCAAACTTCAGTTACATTTATCACCTCCCCCGAACGTTCCTTTTCTCAATTCGATTCTCCCACCATTCCCACGAAACAATCAACTTCTTATCTTTACGACAGCAAATTACTCACCCTGTCCATGCTAATTACCACTGCGGCTAAATTATTTGCGAAAACTAAAGTAACTCACCCCATCCTCGGTCACCTGCGCCTTGACCGTCTTCGAAGCTAATTCGCTCACCAATACCGATGGCAGTGGAGCCAGTTAGGGAGCCGCGCGTTGCCAATCGCACGCACTAATGGATCCACTGATTGACGTCAAACTTTGCTGAACGGATAATTTATTCCAGGCCATTTTCCCACATCCATCAGTTAGACCGGGAGAGCGGGTCCAGCGTTGGCAGGAGAGGCAGGTCGCGAAGAAGAGTTTCCCCCGGTGCCACTGCTGCTCCGAGACAGAAGCTTATTTTTGCATGAATATTTGAGGACTTCCACTCGCTCACACCCGTGTGTATGCTAATGAGACAGGCACGGGCCCGAGAATAAGAACTGGCTTGGCCGCGAGAACTCATTCTTCCATCTCCGAAGGTGGTTCCTGGTGATGGAGGCGCTGGGGTGGTTCTGTTGTGATGTTGTTTTATTCTCACTTCCTTCCGCCTGTTTTGCCTTTGTCGATTTTGGCAATTGAGCTGGAACGGCGGGGGTACGCGGGTTATTTCATGCAAACATCGATAACGCTCAGCGAACATACATTAAAAGGCACTTTTTCAGCAAGAAGAATAATGAAGATTAATAACGGAATCATGGATAAGCGCTAAAGCGGGTAAATTTTCGTCGGAGCTCATTTTTTCAACGCTTTTTCTTTCCCGGGAAAGCTGGTGTGTTGGCGGGGAAGGGAAGAGGGGGATGGTTGGTGCCCCATTTTCCCATTATATATTTTCTCATAGCCTCGAGAATATGGAACTCCATTAATCTATGTGGTTTTATCCTTTCTCTCCATATTCGAAAGGGATTCAGTGCTTTGTTCTGAACGATGGTAAGCAGGCAGGCGATGTCGGTGTTTTCGTTTCATTGGTAAATTTAACTCCATGGATAGGTGTATGGGATTATCGTCGAATGATTGATTCAAAACATTTCTCCGAAAAATCTCGGATGGCGGGTTAGGTTTAATAAGCATTTCATGAATATTAGATTTGATGAAGCCAGTAGCTGATTGTGATTTAGCACGATTATCTTATGGAATACATATTTATGAAATCGTCTCGAAGTAACTGAGGAATACAACTTCAGGTATGCAAGGAGGAAAAAGGGACGAGGGAGCACAGTGAACAATATGTTCCTTGTTTCTATAAAACCTACACATACATACACATATCTCGAGTACTTTTTCAAACAGACGTATCTGACTTTGTAAACAAGGAGGGGAGGTAAGATTAAAACGTAGAATTCTCAAAACGAACTAGAAATAAGAAGAAAAAGTAGTATTTTACATTTAATTCAACTACCTTTGCTTATCTTGACAGATACGCGTATGATGCAGACTTCTTCAGTGTCTCGTACTAATAACTCGACTGGAAGATTAGATAGAATTCTTGAAATCTCTAGCACTTTCATGTAAACCAGGGCCTCCAACTCAAGAAATAAAATTTCCTCAACATGATGGTGATGCTACTTTCCGGGAGGATGTTGAGAGTTTTGCGAAATTTACGTTTGAATCTTACTTCTTTGTTTACGAAATCAGGTACGTCTGTTTGAAAAAGTACTCGAGATATATGTAGGCTACTTCGATCTAAGAATAATATCAGTTGACAACACACAGTTTAAGTTTCCATTTCGCGTTCAATTTCCTTTATCCCATGAAACTTTGGGATCCAGAAATTTTGATATTATAATAAATAAAACTGATTTTCTGAATCTGCAGGGGTTCACATGTTCTAAATGTTCAGGAGGGAAAGTTCACATTTTAAAAAGGTCAAATGTAGATAAAATAGTCATAAGGTCGAAAGTTGTAACCCACGTGCCTGTCGAGCTTCCCGATTGTAAATGGGTGGCTTAAGCGCCACTCCTAAAAGGAGACCACCCACCAGATTGCAGGTTTGCCCGGCCTGAGACCATTCAGGGGAATGGGGTCAAGTTTCCCGTACTCGGGAAGGAAGCTGACTGGCGACGTTTAAATTGACCGCTGTACTTCTCGGTAGAGGCGGAAGGCCGACAATACCAACAACGTCTCAACTAGAAATTAGGACACCTCGTTAGAGCCAACAGTTACGAGAGGGAGAGGGGGTTTATCATCATAGGCGAGCTAGACTGTCCAAACGAAGCGAACTGCTTCCGATTCGAGAGTGGACACAGGTCGATTTAGGGCCGACTTACCCAGTACAAAAACCACAAAATAACTACACGAACGCGAACTACAGGAAAACCCCTCACAAGACTCTAACTACTATACCATGACACAATTGAAATCTACAGATACTTTCAGGACATGCTATAAAGCTCACAAACGATAAAGCTTTCTTTTCACTATCGACAACATGGATGGTTTATTTCGGACGTCCTCTTTCTTTACATCTTTCCCTGACTATTTCCTTTCCCTTTCCTTACTCTCCTCCCCCTTTCTATCTAGCGCTTTCTTCTCCGGTCTTCTTTTGTTACGGTTTTGGTGTTTCGACGTTTAGCGGATCAATTCATTGTTTTCCTTCGGTGAGACTTCATTGGCAATTTGTGCCGTTTGTCTCGTGCGCACGGACATATACCACAATAAACATGCTTTCTTGGTACTTACGGTTCACTACCTAGGGTTTACGTGTGGGTGGGTGGGGAACCAGACGGTGATACCGAAGCTGCTATGCACTACTTCGGTACCGAAACGATCGCTGGTGCGAACTCGGGGTTGCTGAATGGGTTCCTCCACCGGAAACGTGCACTTGTGCGGGAACGTGGCACTTACGTTCAGCGTCCTCCGAACAAATGTTGCTCTATGACGCGGTATGATGAATGGCTTGCCTGTCCAGGGAGCGTTGATGTCGCTCGCGTCCCTCTTCCGGCCACGTGTGCCCCGGGAATCCTTCGAAGTCGCAGAGTGGGGTCAAGAGCGATCTCTGATTGGAGTTGGTGTGTCGGCACTGCCTTTCGCAGCCACGAATCCTGCCAAAACACATCGTAACGCACACGTTTCACATATACATAATTTATTACACAGAAATCTTTTCTTACCTCAAATCTTCGTAAAACACTTAACAACTTAAACAACGTTTTTCCGCCTAACGATTATTTTCCTACAACCACAATAGCTAAAGGAAAGGAATTCTCTGGTCAGAGCACAAGTTTGGAATTGTCATGTAGTTTAAATACCTTATAACACACACCAAGACGCGGAAAAATAACTGACCACTCTTGCCTCTTCCACAATTCGAATCGAAGTGAACGATCAAAGCTAAGGAATGTCCTCAGATACCCACTGTTTTTTGACCATTGGCTCTGAGATCGCGAATTAGGACGAAGTACAAATTCGCGATCACCGCATTGTTATAATTTCTACCCGAAACATTAATTTGCATTACGGCCTCTCTTTCGAACGGCCGAACTAAACGCCCCGTAAGTTTTAGGCAAACCCGAACTGGAAGGGTCAATGTAACCAGAATGAGGGTCAGTGCCTCGAGTGGCCATCGCAATTTTGTGCGTCTCCACGCTTTGGTGGATTGGATCTATCTTCGCTTGTACGCAAGAACAGACATGTGGTGTGGCAATGTATGCCAACTTCTATCCATGAAACGAGTGACTTTAGACGGTGAACAAATTTCGAACAAAATATTAAAATAAATATCAGCAAGCGGATTGCCTGCTTTCAGAGTCTGAGCCTTTGAAATAGCTGTTTTAATTTAAACTACAAGCGTGCTTGTTACAAAGTAACATTTATAAACAATGACTTCTAGCGTATTTTTCTGGGATCTGTTTGCTCCCACAAGCGAAATTGCACCAGAAACATATACAGGAAGTTATTACCTTCCCGTCGGTAGTGGATATAGATGTTTGCAACCTGGCGTTTCCAGGAAATTCACATTCGACCTTTTGAAAATTTTGTCTAAAAATAATGCAGAGTTCAAAATGAAACCTGATTCAAGTCTAAATTGAATCGATTCTTTCGAAACACAACTGCAAGATATTCATTCCACATTTTTAGTACCTACTATGAAGTTTCAAGGCACAGCTAATTGAGGATGCATCCTGGGCCAGTATTGAACAAGTCTGGGTGCAAATCAAGCTAGTTGTATACTCGCTATTCCTTTTGTGTGTTATATCTTCCACCGGACAAAACGCGTGATGTTGCTCTAATAAAAAAGCGTGCTGAATCGCGATATCGTCTCAAGCAGATGCTGTGGACGAGATTATAGTGATAGGCGATTTTAATTTCCTTAAGACCTTAAGACCTACGCAGGGAATCTCAGATTGCTCGATAGCTACAACTCTAATCTTCTGAGGTAAACTAATTACCTTTCCATCGAAAATGGAAAGCTTCTCGATCTCTGTTTTGTCAGCTACTTTTAACTGGCACCAAGGATATCCGCTGCTCTTTCCGTTTTAGTTAAAATGGTCACTCTGCATCCCGGTTTGTATCTAACGCTCGAGGTTGAGCATCTGATGAATGCTCTCTACGTTGTGGATCCCGAAAACTACAACTTCAGGAGAGCTGATTATGACAGCATTCTCAGCGTTTTGTTGAGCATCGACTGGAATTTTATTCTTGACACCGACGATATCAACGTTGCAGTTCAGACCTTCTCCAATATCGTGAGCTATGATATCGATCGCCATGTTCCTAAGCGGGTTGATCCAAAGACCAGAAATCCACCGTGGCAGTGCGCTGCGCTACGAAAGCTCAAATCTTCAATAAGAACAGAATTCCAACGTTATTATTGATACAAATGCATGTCTCATCACATCACTTTTGTAAGTCTTTTCCTTTTTATGTTATGTTGATTTAAAAAAACGATCAAAAAACTTAAGCCCTCTTCAAATGGTAGTCTAGATAAATTATGAAAAAACAGAATATGCAAAGTTGCTTGAAAAGACATAGTCTAACCGTCCACAAAGTTTCATTGGATTTTGAGAGGGTGCTGCCATTCAAGACGACGAGTTGTCGTGACATTCGTCCATAGAAATCTATCTGGCCGTCAAAAACCTCCAAGTGCGAAATTAAGTACCGTTTGCTTGATTAGTTCTTGATTTATGCAGAAATTTGTGTTTTATTTATATGGGACCCCCCCCCCTTTCCCTTCATGAAGAGGAGGTGTCTGGAACTATCATAAGTACCTTTTCCGGCCACAAAAACTCCTCCATACAAAATTTCATGCCAACCGGTTTAGTAGTTTTCGAGTCTATAAGGTTCAAACAGACAGACAGATTTTTTGATATAAGGTACGGCACGGGTTTAAAGCAGTTTGTTCAGCACCTGAGACATTTGATGAAGCTGTATGTAATTTATAATTAGATCTGCCAGTATTTAGACAGTAAAACTCGAGAACGGCTGAACCAATCTTGACGGTGTCTTGGGATGATTTGTTCCTTTTTGCCCAAAAAAGTTTAGAAGAAACTCAAAAGTAAGGAAATTTCGAAGGAAAAGTCGGAAAATTGGAAAATAATAAGAGGCATTTTCCCATTCAAAAATGTCAAATTTGGTTTGTATAAATCAAATGTTTGTCAAAATTGCAGAAAAATCACAAATAAATTATATTCAACATAATAAATTCAAATTTTTTCACTTTCAAACTGAGCAAACTTCAAGAAAAACCCAATTTTCAACAATCAGTTAATAGAACATCTTAAATTCAGATGCTAGGGCTAAATTGTCACATTCAAAAAGCACAAAACGTTGTTGTGATGGATAGTTTCATTATGATATCTTACAGCACCGTAATCAACTCATGTCGGTCCGACAAGACATCATACAAAAATCAACAATTTTTCATTAGTTGGAACTTCCAATAAAACCGACTTTAGTATTCTAACATAATACACCAATTAAAGTGGCCAATTGATAACAGATAATCAATAATGACTGCCGATTGTCATACTTTTAGAAGCCAAAATTGAAAATATCGAAGTTTTCCAGTATGAAAATTGATTATCCCTTTCAGATTGACTAAAACAATGGAGGACATTCCTGCAATTTAAAAAAAAGCGATGTTAATATAAAATACCGATTTATTGTGTGAATCGATTTTAAAGATATTGCAAGCAATATATTAATGTTAGACGGAACGAAGTCCGTTGGGTCAGCTAGTATGTAATAAATTTAAATCAATGTTCAACATCACATTCTGGCAACAAACCTAACTGTGAGAGGGAGGTGATGAAGACATGCTCACGCGGTACACGCGATTAATTGCAGAATACACAACGGCAAAATTTGAGCAAACTTCTTCAGCAGGTAAGAAACCCAAACGGTTTTTTAGATGATGTACTTAAAATCCTCAAAATGACAGTAATAATTAAGTAATCATTCATGATTTATGCATCGAATAATAAACCCGACAGATAGAGCTTATGATCGTATCAACAAAAGTGAAATAATTTGGGAAATGTAGGAGTTTTAGACTTATTTCCTAACAACTGAATTAACCGACCCCTGATGAAGCCGTTCCATACCCTATATACATAAACTGTTTACAAATTTTCTAATGTTAGATTCAGAAACTAAAGGGCGATAAGGTCAAAATTTGGTCAATATCAACTTGACGTATTTCTTTCAATTTTGCATTTAAAAAACCTGAACACCCGTCATTTTGAAGGTGTGTGTGTGTGTGTAGAATGTTGCTCCTATTTTGATTTTGGAATTCACTCTTCAGTTGTCAAAATGCCGTCCAAGCAAGAAGAGCAGCGTATCAAAATTTTGCTCGCGCATCGCGAAAATCCGAGCTACTCGCACGCAAAGTTGGCAAAATCGCTAAAAGTTGCCAAATCAACCGTAACAAATGTAATTAAAGTGTTTGGGGAACGTTTGTCGACAGCCAGGAAGTCTGGATCGGGGGAAATCGAAAATCCGGAAGCCGCTGAGACGACAAAGAGAGTTGCCGGTAGTTTCAAGCGAAACCCTAACCCATCTCTCCGAGATGCCGCAAATAAGCTGGGTGTATCGTCTACAACCGTGCATCGAGCCAAAAACGAGCCGGACTATCGACTTACAAGAAGGTAGTGACTCCAAATCGCGATGATAAACAAAATACGACGGCCAAAGCGCGATCCCGGAGGCTGTACACGACGATGCTGACGAAGTTTGACTGCGTGGTAATGGACGACGAAACCTACGTCAAAGCCGACTACAAGCAGCTTCCGGGACAGGAGTTTTATACGGCAAAAGGAAGGGGAAAGGTAGCAGATATTTTCAAGCACACGAAACTGTCAAAGTTCGCAAAGAAATATCTGGTTTGGCAAGCCATCTGTACCTGTGGCTTGAAAAGCAGCATTTTCATAGCTTCCGGGACTGTCAACCAAGAAATTTACGTGAACAGAGTGTTTGAATAAACGTCTGCTGCCTTTCCTGAAGAAAACACGGTTGTTCCGTACTGTTTTGGCCGGATTTGGCATCTTGCCATTACGGTAAAAAGCCATGGAGTGGTACGCCGCCAACAACGTGCAGGTGGTTCCCAAGGACAAGAACCCTCCCAACACGCCAGAGCTCCGCCCAATTGAGAAATACTGGGCTATTGTCAAGCGGAACCTAAAGAAGACCAAAAAAACTGCTAAGGACGAGCAGCAGTTCAAGGCAAACTGGCTTTCTGCGGCGAAGAAGGTGGACAAGGTGGCTGTACAAAATCTGATGGCAGGGGTCAAGCGTAAGGCCCGGCAATTCGGATTTGGAAAAGCGGAAGCCTAACTGAATATTTTTCCTGAATTTTATACTAATTGAACTTGAAAAAGAAATTTAATTTGATTTTTTAAATAAACGATTTCACAGATTTACACGCGTTTTCCCTTGACCAAATTTTGACCGTATCACCCTTTATCACTATGATACCCAAAGAAATAATAATTATCCAACATTTAATTAGTTAACTTCGATGGAAGAATGCTTTTTCATGCGATTAAGATCAACCCCATTACGCTCTTTTTGAAAAATGTATTATGATAACTAATAAGTTTTTGGTGTATCTTTTTCAATACTTTTTGTAACCCAATAGAGATTTCTCTTAAAATTTTTTCAGTCTTTATGTTTTTGTTACTTTGGGCTTAATTACCTCGTATATCGGAAAATTGTTCTACGATGCTTCGTTCTTGAGTTACGAATGTTTCAAATAAGAAATGTCCGAGAATGTCGTACGAATTCAATTGGAGATTCATGGGAAAACTGGCGGCCCTTTCAATCGATTGATATTGATCAAAAATACATTTAAAAGGCCGACAGGGAACATTTGTACCCGTGCAACTAAAATGACCACACTACTTTAGAAATATCCATTCGATCCTTAAATAGCAGATTGGGATTCAATAACTCATCGACAAATTTTTAAATAAAATCCATGCACATTAATCGTCTTCAAAAAATCCGCCTCCATGTCCCAAAAGATTTTATCAATCAGCAGTTATGATAGTAAAAGTTCCATAATGAAAATACAGGAATCCTAACAGAATGGATGTCCAAATTATTGGAATCTTTCCAGAAAAAAAATGCCATAGTTATTAGACTACCAGGTTACTTTGCTTCGAAGTGGCCACTTAAAAAAAGATTCACATGGTGTCACCGGTGACCAAAAAATGAGTTGAACTAAACTCTAGCAATATGCGTGTCAAATTTTTTGAAAGAACTTTTATTTTGAAGTAGGGCAAACTTTCTTTTGGAACGGTTCTATCATGTTCTTGCCAAGCGTAACCCTATGGAAACATACTCTGAACTGACCACTGATTGGAAGAGTAATTAGTACGAGACACTGAACAAGTCTGCACATTGTAGACGAAATACACGTATCTTTTTTTTTTTTTTTGTTTCTTTATTATAGAGACTTTCAGCTAGAAGCTGGTTCGTCTCTTTCTCGATTGAAAAATACGAGGAAGAGTCCTGATGGGGCTCTACCAAGTTTTGGGGGACGAATCCCCTTATTATAATAAGTTTTCACTCAATACGAGGAGAGTCCGGAAGGAACCCCCCAAGTGTTGGGGACTTTAAGTCCCTTATTTATTTATTTATTTATTTTATATATGTTTTCTATTTTCAACTCCTTTATCTTTTTCTCTGTGTGGCTCTAGATCCGGTTGAAAAGGCTGGTATCCTTCAAGAAGAGAAAACCGCTGCGATTGATGATAGATCGTCTCCTAGAGCATTATTGATACTTCCTGAGATCGCGTACTGTCTTCTTGGGCCTTCGTACTGTGGACAGTGGCAAAGAACGTGTTCCACGGAGTGATGCACCCGACATACTGAGCACATGACTTTAAATTCTCCGCTACCACCCATGTTGTAGGCAAAACCCACGTGACCAGTCCTCAGTCTTGACAGCTTCTGCTGTTCCCGGTGATCCTTAGGGTCCTCCCACTTGATGATATCTCCTTTAATCCTCCGTAAGAAGAATTCCCTTGTTCCTCCTTGCCCAGCGCATAGCCATTCTTCGGCCCATTTGTTTTCGATGACCTTGGTTACCCATGTTTTCATGTCAGAAGCTGGGACCAGATTTGTGTAAAAAGCCTGTCGTCTTCCGGAAGCTGCTAGGTGGTCGGCCGCTTCATTTCTCGGAATTCCGGAATGACCTGGAATCCATATAAACGTTGTGTTCGGTGGTGCCTTCCACTGAATCTTTGGATCCAAGCGATGTCTTGCGTTATCTGACTCTAAGGCGGTCACTACGCTGGCTGAATCCGTAAAGACGGCAATCGGTCGGTCAGCTGGTGTTGTTGCAGCAATCAGAGCCGCTGCTGCCTCAGCAGAGAAAACGTTGCACTGGTCTGGGAGGCGATGACAGGCGACCAGATCAGACCCTGAGACACCTGCACCAACTCTCCCTAGCGCTCGTGATCCATCCGAAAACCGGACAGTGTGATTTGCATAACGGGTTGATTGCAGCTCAGCTACCTTTCTTCTGATGGCAACCGCATTGGAACCTGCTTTGAATTGGTTTTTTATTGACGAGTCAGTTCTTGTTTTTAGCATGTTCCAGCCCCTGGCTCCACACCAATGGATCCTGACACCGGCGGGAGCACTTGACCGGCGGTTTCCGTGAGGAGTCGGTTCGCCTCTGCCAAGAGGCAGCCCTCCCTGTTTGGCCCGGAGGTTTTTTCGAGAAATCCGATCGTCCGGTGGCATATTGCTCTTAAAATGAACTTGTCAAACGGTAGAATTCCTGCTTCCGCCATTGCCGCCATTGCCGGCGTTGAAGGTAGAAGACCGGAGGTAATCCGGATCGCTCTTTGATAAACAGGTGCTAGCTTTGTTTTAAGGGTTTCAACCCTCATCGCCGTGACCTCCAGTCCATAGGTTAGCCGTGAATTAATGATGGCTTTACTAATTTGCAGCCTAGTATCTCTGTTAGTGTTTATGTGTTTCCCAGCCAACTTCTTAAGCAGGTTTAGTCTGCTTTCACAGCTCTCTCGAATCCTGTCGAAGTGTGGACGTAGCTAAGAAGACGGTCGAAAGTAACCCCCAGGATTTTTATGGACCTTTTATGGGGATTTGCTCCCCGTCGATTATTATCGGCGTGCTGATCACTTGGTGAGGCTGGTGACAAGTATGAATATATCCACTTTTTGGTATCGAAACCTCGAAGCCCGCGTTCTTTGCCCAATTGACAACATAGGACGCCGCCTGTGCCAGTTTTCGCCTCAAGGCCTTGACTGTGGCTCCAACCACCATCAAAACGATGTCATCTGCATAAACAAATATCCGAATGCCTCCTGGAAGCCGCTGAAACACCCCGTTCATCCTTATAAGGAAGAGAGTGACTGCCAGTACAGACCCTTGTGGAACCCCCGTTTCTTCTTTGTAAACATTTGACCGCGTGTTCCCTAGGATGACTTGGAATGTTCGATTTTGCAGGAAACCTTTGATGAAACTCATGATCCGCCCTTTAAGGCCCCAGTCGATAAGCTGGTGCAGTACACCTGGCATCCAAGCTCGATTGTAGGCCTTCGACAGATCCAGTGTTGCTATCTCGATGTGGTCGCCGTCCGTTACTGCATCTTCCAACGCCTGTCGCAGGACCCCGAAATAAGTATTTGTTCCACGTCCAGCGCGGAATGCATGCTGTCTCTCATCTAAAGGCGTTCTTCGTTAAGAAATCCCATTAGCCTTCTGTTGGCCATTCTCTCCATAACTTTTGAGATGCAGCAAGTCAGGGATATTGGTCGGTAATGGGATGCTTCGTGTCCAGGAGTGTCTGGCTTTGATATTGGCACTACGAGGCTGTGCCTCCATCCTTTGGGGAACGATTCACTCATCCATTCTTGGTTAATTTTCTAAGAGTAATGCCCTTGCCCCAAGCGGTAAATTTTTAAGCAGGGGGTATCCTATTTCATCGGGTCCTGCCGAACCACCACTTACCTTGGATAAGGCAAAATGAAGCTCGTCGATATTGAATGGTTGATTTATGTCCATCCCAACTGCGTCATCGGGAATGGTGACGTTGATGATAGAATCTGCTGCTACTGAGTTCTTTCGAATGAATTCCGGTCTGTAGCCCCCTAATCCACTGAGGTCAGCAAAGTATCTTCCTAGCAGATTAGTGACTACTACCGGGTCCCTTGTGGTGGAATCACCGTCATTTAAAGCCATTCCTCTGGCTCTCCGCTTACCGCTCATGGCGTTGACCTTAGACCATAGGTCGCTTGTGCTCTGTCCGGGATTAATTTCATTAATGAAGGTTTCCCAGCTATTCTGCTTGGCTGCTTTTATAACATCTCTGCATGTGTTTCGTTGCTCTCTCGTAAATTCTGGCCGCGGTTTCTCGGTCTGGGTGACCAACTGGAAGGCGCTTCATTATCCGGAGTGCTTTTCGTCGGGCTTTTACTGCAGCCTTGGTATCCGCAGACCACCAATGGAGTGCCTTCTTGCCTGGGCTAGGACTGGTTCTTGGTATTGCTTCCACAGCTGCAGAGAAAATGAGTTCCATAAATTCTTCGAGATTGTCTGGTGGTTTTTCCTTGCATAAATTGTTTAATGTTCGTTGGTAAAATGCCCAGTCTGCTTCCTTATATAGCCACCTTGGCCTACGAGAAAGCTCAATTGGGGCCTCGTCGAGCTGTATTCCGATTGATGATGGTCACTTCCGAGGGTGTCTTCGCTGGCAGTCCAGAGAAGTCTTGGGACTAGGCTCGCGCTGGCAAAAGAAACGTCGATGGATGATTCCTGTTCACCGCGGGTGAAAGTCGTCGATCCGTCATTTAAAAGAGTCATGTTTCGGTTTTCAGCTATTTCTTTAACGTCGATACCCCGCCGGTTTGAGGGATGTTTCCCCAGTCGAGATGGTGTCCATTGACATCTCCCATAAGTAGAATTGGCTCTTCCAGGGACTTGAGAAATTTATCCAGACGGTTCCCGAAATCGGGCTCTTTTCTGCATGGAATGTAGATCGAGACGATGGTGGCTACAATTGGTGACTTTAATCGTACGGCCACTGCTGGAAGATCTGTATTTGCTCCTACTCGTGTACGAATGGCAGGTGGGCGAGCACACCAATTCCTACAGAATGGTATATGTTATCTCCCTTTTGACAGTCCACCTATATGTCCCAGACAGCGTCCGATTCATTCGTGTGGTATCCACTCTATGGACTTCCTGTAGAGCCAGGATACTTGGATTGTAATCACGTACCAGGATCTCCAGGTCCGGAAGGTTATTCATGTAACCGTTTATATTCCACTGGATCGCCAACCAGTTGGTGTTGGCTGGTAGTGGTCTGGTGCTATTTGTGGTCTGAGGTCTCGGTGGACTTGTTGTGGTGAGATTGCTGTAGCTGGAATCATCGGATGAGATGCTGATGTCTGTTTCGGTCGTAGGGCGGACCCCAGCAGAGCTCCACCGGTAGAAGCAGTCCGTGAGACCCTGCTACCGGCAGAGGTGAAGGAGCCGCGGAAAAATAGGACGATACCAGTGAAGAGCCGGGGACTGGCATTTGATGGTTGCCAGCCTTTGCCCTCCACAGGTCGTACTTTCTCGCGCATGTTCTGGCATCCATGGGGATGGTTCCTCGTAAAGCTATTCTTTCAGATCGTCGAGTAGAGGCTTCAGAGTTTTTATCACTGGGAATAACCAACAGACGCCGGGGGTATACCCTGGTTCCGGTTGGTCCATAACTTCCGCACCAGGGGGCCCCGACTGTCTGGGGCTGCGTCCGGATGCTTGGTTCCCACGTCGTCCTGCGAGGAATACGGGGTAGTACCCGCTTGTCCGTCTCGCTAAAATTGATCTTGGCCTTGACTTCCTCTGTGTCCTGCGAGGGATACGGGGTGAAACCCGCTTGTCCGTCTCGCTATTAGCCGTCAGGTGCCGAGGGTGGATCTGCCAGTTCCGGTCCTCCAGAGACTTCCGCACTGGCAGGGCCCCGGCTACCCAAGGCTGTTCCTTCGGTACTTGGATTTGGTGTTGTCCTTGTGTTATTGTAGTCATTATCGGTATAATTTATGTGTATGCTGTCCTCTCTAACTTGCTGAATGTAGCTGTCCACGTTGGTTGCTGTGGAGGCCATTAATGGTGGTGTGGTCGACATTTTTGTTATAGTGGTTTGACGAGAGAGGACTCACTAATCGGAGATTTACAGGACTTCATCCATCGGATCAGAGCCTGTTAGCTCGTCCGATGAAATATTTAAGTAAGCGTTTCCAGTGTTGTTTGTGTTTTCATCGGAGATGACGTATGTAGCTGTTCCCTGAGGCTGATTGTTTTGTTTTCCCTTTTTCTTTTTTGGAAGGATTTCTCCGCTATCTTTTTCATCAATAATGTTTTCTCTCCCGCGGAATGGGAGGGAGTTCCATTATTCCGGATTCTACTGCTTTCCCTTCGGTCTTGACTGGACTTAAGCTCAGAATGTCTGTCTTGCCTTGAGTTCACACGGCTTCGACGTCCATCTTTGCTGTGGTCTTTGTGCTTGTTTTTCGGGGGGATCGGACCGGGATCTTCGGTTTTCTTTTGGGTTTCACTAATGTCATTTTTTACCTTTTTATGGCACCGGTTGACTTGGAGATTTCCGTTGTGGCTGTTTCCATTTCTACGCTGTCCTGGATCTTCGTACTGTTGATGGTGGTAGACGGTATTACAAAATTCTGCGGCAGCTAAGGCGGCTTTTAGCGCAGCGATTTCAAGGTCCTTTTGCATGAGTTCCTGATCCTTACTTCGATTGCGTTGATGAGCTCGTCAACTTTGTTTTCCATATATTCAAGCTTTTGGTCCTTTTTACCAGTTTCGACAAGAAGCTTGTCAAATTTGGCATTAATTTCTGCGAATCGTGCGTCATTCCCTTCGGCGACAACAGTGGCAGCGGATTTCGTGCGGTGGTTAGCGTCGTATATCCTTCGAGCGGCAGGGTATCCAATGCCCTGATCGACCATAACATGTTGAATATCCACCTCTTTCAGGTAGATCGGACATTTTTTGCTTGCAAACTGGATGTGGTATCACTCTTGCAGTTCTTGCAGTAGGGTTTCTCTTGGCACGGCATTTCGGGAGTGTTTGTGTGGTTTCCACAGCACACACCACACACCAGATTTTTCGCAGAGCATCGTTTCCTGGGTGTCCATAGTCAAAACACCCATAGCAAAGCATTGGCGTAGGGTAGTAGGGACGAGTGCGCGCTCTTATCCACCCAAAACTAACACTCTGTGGCACTACGGTTCCGTCGATTGTTAAGATGACTGTCGGAGTGGGCACCGCATCTTTACCTTCCTTTCTCGTTATCCTTCGGAGATCTTTTACACCTTGGTCTTCCAGTTCTCTTAGAAGTTCCTCATTTGAGTATTCAGGTAATACGTATCTGTCAAGATAAGCAAAGGTAGTTGGAATTAAATGGAAAATACTACTCCTTCTCAGTTATAGTAACAGGTATTCCACTAAACAGCTCAAACCCTCTAGGTTCAACACGTTTTGTGTTTTAGTAACCGGGGAAATTCTCATGTTCGGATGAAATTTGTACTTCATTTTTATGGGACCGCTGAACCCCCCCCCCCCCCCTATTGGGAACCTTGCTCCAAATACCTCAGCATACTAATTTTACCGATCGGTTCACTAGTTTCCGAGTCTATAAGGGTCCGACAGATAGAGAGGCAGGGAGAAATTCATTTCAAATGTTGTTTCATAAGCATGAATAGTACTCGAGTTATGCAGACATTTTTGTTTCATTTGTATGAAAGCCTACTCCTTCATTCAAGAAGGGAAGGCGCCTTGCATTACCAAATAAACATTTCTTGCCTTCAAAATCATTCACATGTCATGTTTTGCATCATTTGCTTGATACTGGGAACTTCCCCTAAAAGAGGTTGGAGGGGTCTCAAACCACCACAAACACATTTCTTGCCGTCAAAAATCTCCATCTGTCAACTTTGGTTTCATTTTCTCGATTACCCAACAAACATCGGTGTTGAATTAGAGCTTGTTCAAACAAATTTGAAGAAGCTATTCAGCTATTCTAGAAGAAACAGCTGAGAATAGCTTCTCCAAATTCTGCTTGAACAAGCTCTCGACTCAACACCGATGTTTGTTGGTAGTTCTCGAGTTATACAGAAATGTATGTTTCATTTCTATGGAAACCCCCTTCTTCCAGATAACAAAGTGGTCTTAAACTGCCATTGAAACATTTCATGCCTTCAAAAACCTCCACTTGCTAAATTCCTTTCCATTTGCTTGATTAGTTCTTGAGTTATGCCGAAATTTGAATAGGAGCCCCCTTTTCAGAGGCGGAGGGGTCTCAAACAATCATAAGAAACTTTTCAGTTCAGTGGTTTCCGATTGTATAAGGTTTGGGCAGGCAGACAGATCGACAGAAATTCATTTTTATGTATTTAGATAGATGATTTTTTCGAATACAATCTTTACTTCAACCGCATAAAGCTCGATTTTCTTAATATCTGGACGAAAAAAACCAAAAGCACCAACATAGCTGTACCTTGTAGTTTTTCGTTGAACTTTCCGTCTTAGTTTTGAAAAAATGATGAACTTTTCTTGAAATTCATCAAATTATCATTTGAACATTCTGTTCGTTAGCTCGAGCTCCCATTTAATCTCACGATCTCTTCATTTTTGCAGCATTCCGAGTCACTTTTCCAGTCTTTTTTAGCTTCCGCTTAACAATTGCCCAATATTCCTCGATTTGGTAAAATTAGGGCAATTGGTCTTTTTTGGAGATCCTCTGAGGTGTCTCTCGAATGTAGAGGCAGCTAGCCATATCTGGTCAAAACATGATAAGGCCTTTGTATGTTTTGATCAATGCTAGAATGCGCTTTTTCATGCACTCTACCTTGTAGAGCTTCGAGTTCATAGAATCATTTGTGATGAAAATTGATTTCTTGCGTACCCAAAATTTCGTCAAAATCTAACGCTTTTTGGCACGAACTTGTTCGATAAAAAAATCCTTACGCTAACGAGAAGTAGCATCAATACAATGCTTGCGTACGTCCGTATGTGATGAGATGTATTTGTAACACTATCGTTTTCATGCCCAAATCCCAGGTAACCAATAAACAGTTCTAAAGCGTCTTTACGGCACCTTAAATACCGCTTTTGGCCCAATAAATGGCTACTTAACTGAAATGCTACGATAATGGTTCATCAATTCTATTTTGCATTCGGGATGCTTGTTACAGGAAACAAACATTTAAATAGCATTTGGAATCCAACTTTACAACAGACAGCATTCAAGATGCTGATATAATGCTAATATAATGCGGGTAGCGTCTGAAAAGCAGATTTAGGGTTTATTTACTGCATATGCTAATGCTTATTGGTTACCTGGGATGGTGCTGTTATCGAAAGCTCTCAAACAAAAACTCTATTAGTGCATACAGACCATTGAGGCTTGCAATGCCAAGAATGACGGAGTAGTGCGATGTTAAAAAAAGTGTAGATAAACAAATGAAATGCTGAGGGCTATCGGATCAGTAAAAGTTATACTGTTAAGAAATAGCTAGCAATCCAAGCTAATTTCTAGCGGTTTTTTATACGCTGTGATTCTGAGTCCGTCTTACTTACTGTGCTTTAGGTGCTTGATTCATTAGCCTAAAGTTCTGTTATGTTAAAATTTTCTGTAGCTATGGTTATACAAAAGAATTACAGTATGATAAACAAGTATTGTTAATGTGAATTCTGGCATGTTTGGAAAGCAGCTAATTAAAAAAAAATGTTAAAATCACATCTTATTTCCTTATATTAAACGTTCTTTAACAGCACATTCACAATCTTTTTTTTTCAGCACAGCAATATTTGACTGCTTTGAACTATCCTGTCTTTGACTTAAATAAAAATCTCAAGGCAATATGTACAGAGTGTTTTCATGAAATGGACCTTAGGTGTTTCTATACAGGTACATGAAGCTTGACAAAACGTTACAATTACATTGATATGACATCGTCAATATCTTTTTAGTAATAATGTTATTACAGAAAAACCACCTGTTCAGTAGAAGTAGCCCAAACTGTCTATTTAAGGTTTTTCGCATGATTGAATAAAGTGTGCATTAAAAAAAACCGAAGGGCTCTAATTTTTCATGCGATTAGTGCCTCTTACAAGTTGTCGCCTGCATTAAAAAGTACCACAAGGATAACAAAGTGGTGTTTTTTGGCCGAATCTAGCGTCGACCCATTACTCTAATAAAATGTTATTTGGCTGTTAAATAATCTTGTTTTGTTTTTTCCCCATCCATCCGTAAATAGTCGCATTTTTTTTAATGCACACGTTAATTTTAAAAGATCCATCTGATTTGAATATATCGTATAGTTATTCAATTTGATTACGCGAACAGTAAATTGTGATTTTTGTAAATCTTTAGACAGTTCATTCTACGAAGTTTTTCGTTTACCTGTACAGGGAATTACTTCTAAAGCACTAAATATTCTACATCCATTGCGCCATCATTTCTCCTTAGGATGCCGAGTACTGCAGCTTGTCCGAATCACCCAAACTGATGTTGGCGTCATCGCCGTTTGCTTGATCCTCGGATATTTTGAACTGGATCAGCACAATCAGGTAGGTTGTAATCGATGACGCAATCTACGGGGAAGAAAATCAATCGTTTTACAATGATTCAACAAAGCTCCACTCAAGGCTCATTCACCCCAGAGATAACGGACAGGTCAATGGGAAACAGTCCATAAGCACTGAACTCCAGTGGATTGTAAGTCATGGAGGCAATCAAATCTTCAGCCTGTAAAACAAAACATGCACATCAATCAGATTCCCTCACAATTTTCAAACCAACACCAACTCACGTTACTGCGGAAGTCTTCCTCGGTCGATTTGGACTTCATAAACAACACATAGTTTATCAGATTCTTCCACTTGAGCCGCACCGTTTCACCGCTGGTAAAAAGTGACCAAAACTCTATGCCATGTAGGAACAGCATACTGCATGCGGCCAGCGCATAAATCTCCGACCGATTCTGGGTAAATCCAGACTTGATGTGATTGAGCATGTAGTACAATTGCACGGTGACGCAAATGAATGCCGACAGGAGCGAGAAGATTGCCTGTTTTCCGAAGCATTGGTTTATTTTCGCGGCCAACTCTTGCAGGTGTTCAACGATTTCTCGAGCGTTCTGGATTGTCTCCACTGGATTGATAGGCCGGATTTTGATGTTGCCCACCGTTGTGACCCGGCTCAGTTTTTTGTCAACGTTTTGCTTGCCCATTCCGTTGGAATTCAGCGATCTGAATTGATTCTCCATTCCGAATCCATTAGTGAAATTGCTGAAATGGGAGAAAATTGGGCATCAAAGCGAATAGGTTCGAGGCCAAGGGTAAGGGAACAGATGGAACAATAACAATTACTTCATTCCCTTCAGCAGCAGAACCGATCGATCGGACAGGAACATTATGCAACCAGCGAACTGGAAGTTGAACAGCAGCAGACCGAGCTGTGGGGCGTGCGGTAGAATGGAAATGAAAACAGTTATTCGGAAATTTAAACGACTACCATTTGGTCTATTTCCCAGTGACTCACAAGTGTGCAACACTGTACATGAAAGCGATTGTCAGTGGTGAGGATGTTAACCCATGATTAATTGATATATCTAATCTAATGTGATGGGAATCAGTAACTTGTGCATGAGAAACACATTAACATCAATAGACAGTCAACGACATTAAACACGAAACAATAGAATTTGGTAAGATTCAATCTGCAATCAGGATGTTGGAACACGGGGGCGGCCCTGGTGTAGCGGTTGGTAGCATCCATACCTCTCACGCCAAAGTCACGAGTTTGATTCACTACGATGGGCGATGAACCAGCTCAGGGCTTGAAAATCTTGATAATCAATGAGTAAAAAAAAGTTGAAACAGCTTGATTCACTTAAAATCTGGACGCACTGCTAACTCACGTTGAAAATTTAAAGTGGTCAGGTTAAAAAATTACAAAATGGATGAATTTATATCTACGAGTGAAAAACTATTGTTTGGAAGAATTGCAGTGAACAACGTAGTCGAACTTTTGATTGGAATTTATTGAGAACAATTAGAGTTAACTCAGGTCCAGTGGTTGCATTTTTTTGGTAACATTTGACACTTTTTATAATGACTTGATTTTTTTTTTAAATTTCTTGAGTTAATGTTGAGTAAAAAAAATACTGCCATTGAAAATGTCATGCATTCTGCAAAAGTAAAATCATCCCGAGCAGAAATTTACACACAAGCGAACCAATTCCTTACATTGTGATGGACGATGAGACCTACATTAAAGCCGACACCAAACAAATGCCAGGACAGGAACACTACGTCGCCACCTCTAAGTGGAGAGTGTACGGAAGAAGAAACTGTCGAAATTCGCCAAAAAATTCCTTGTATGCCAAGCGATCTGCGGATGTGGCAAAATGAGTCAGCCCTTCATCACCTCTGGGACCGTCAACGGACAAATCTACAAGGACAAATGCCTCCAAAAACGACTTCTGCCCTTCTTGAGATCTCACGATGGCCCGACACTGTTTTGGCCGGATTTGACATTTTGCCACTATGCAAGGCCCGTCTGAGACTGTTTCAAAGATAATAATGTAGTTTTTGTACCAAAAGACGTCAACCCTCCAAACACTCCGGAACATCACCCAATTGAAAAATTTTGGGCAATCATCAAGGGCATAAGCTCGTTAAAACTCCAAACTGATGAAAAATGAACTTGAACTAAAGAAAGTGTGGTTAAAAGTAAGTAAGCAAGTCGGTCCTCTCAGTGCCCAAAATTTGATGAAAGGGGTCAAGGCAAAGGTGCGGGCATTTGGGTTGGGAGAAGAAATTCAATAAACCAATGATGTCAAAACTTAACCAATTAGTAGTACTTTATTTCCAGATAGTTTGAAAAGAATCGGGCTCAAGGAAAATTTGGTGACCTATTTTGTGTGTCCAATTTTCATCGAATACAGTCTTTACTATGGAAATATCCTACTAATTTGGAATCTTTTAGCAGCTTTTGGATTCAGGAATCTAACATTTTTTTTTTAAATTATCTAACATTACCGATGGACGTCATCCGTCTCCAAAACAACTGAATTTCCGGAGCTATGTTTCGAAAATAGGATACTTAGAAAAGATTTCAATTGAAAATCAGTAGTGATGATACTTAAATTCGTGGAATGAATACACACTAACGTATGTGATTGCCATATGACAATCCGTTGACTTGATCTTGGAACAGTTACATAGAGCAGGTTTCCATGGGATTCATGGATGACAGCAAAATTATGTTTTTCATACTATTTTTGATGCGAATCAGAGCATGCGGCATATCAAACTTCTTGATATAGCAAAGCATTCTGATGGTGTCTGACCATACTGGCCACTTGAGGAGCTCTTTCGGGATCGGATTTCCTCTAGAAAAATGGCCTTATTCAAATCTTTTCCAAAACCTGGCTTGGGACATATCAAACTTCATAATTTTGCAAAACATTGTTTTTTTTTTGTTTCTTTATTATAGTGGCTTTCAGCCTCCTGGGCTGGTTCGCCATGCAAAACATTGTCTTTGGAGGACATTTTGAGGGTGTCTGACCATAGCGACCACTTTGAGTGGCTCTACGGGATTCAAGCACCTCCTACAAAGTGCTCAAATTCAAATCGTTCAAGTGAGGTGAGGTCTTCTTTCTTCAATCTATACTACGAGCATAAGCAATACGATAAAGTTTCAAAGAAAATGAGTTGGTTAAATATATGGTTAGAAATTCAAAGAATGTGCTCCTACGACAAAGTTTTGTAAAGTCATGAAGTATGATAACGCCCAAAATCACACCCCATTCAACTGTTCCATCGTAGAATCCGGGGAATACAAGTGCGCCAACTGTAGTGGTGCCCATCTGGAATTCAATCGTCAATGCCCGAAACGCGAAGCCTCCAAGCAAATCCGAAAGCAACCCAAGTAACCAAAACGCATATGCAGCGAATTAACCATAAATCTGCATTTCAGATGCTACAAGCATTATATTAGCAATTATATCAGCATCTTGAGTGTTGTTCAGTTGAATGCCAAATGCTATTTTAATTCTTGTAGCCTGTAATCAACATTTTTAATGCAAAATAGCATCAATGAAGCATTATCATAGCATGTGCAGTAAAGCAACCGGATATTCAGCCAAAAGTGGCATTTATGTAGCATTTGAGTGACTTAATTGCTTAATAGGTTTCCGTAAGGACGCTGTGGAACTGCTTATTGGTTACCTAGGAAGCCTCGACTGCCAACCAACCGGGACGGAAGAAGTAAGGGGTCGGCCAACCCAACCACCAAACCCGTGGGGCAGGTACTATCATGCAAGCAAATCCCGGTCCTTTTGGTGCATAGTGATCTTGATGCGCCTACCCCCCCCCAGTCCTGGATTTTGGAGTAAACAAGCAATAAACAACTATCTCGAACTGTTCTCTGTGGACGAACTGATCTTGATTTTCGTGCACATGACCGGCACGCTTCGCCAGTGCTGCATTAAGCCTGAGCAGATCCAAGTGCTCGGTAAATTCAACATCTAGTATGACGTCTAGGCACTAACCATCGTCACCTAGAACGCTTACTCTCTCCGAACAATAAACTTTGAGCTGGCTGAATTCGTCTACAAGCAGAACATCAACGGGGGCCTTATAACCGAGACCGATCTAAAGGCGAGTGACAGCTTTTGGCTGCCTGACCACAACATCTTCGGGCTTGATTGCACTGATTCCAGGGGTGGGCGATTATCGTGAAGAAAGGATTAAATCTACAACCGCACTTCCATCATCGAGCCCCTTGGTGTGGAGTTGGAATCGTCATCCGAACGCACCCGGTTCATTGCTGTCTACTGTCCATGGCAGTGCACATCCAGCAACGGGATGGCAACAAAGTTTATCAACGATGTTACCGCCAAGCTCCTGTTTCGTCGTAGGAGGTGATTTGAAAGCCCGTCATGAAGATTGGAAGGCGGAACGATAGGCTGCTGTTTGACCACGCCCAGCATGGACTGTATACGATCCACTGCTCGGGCGAACTGTCGTTCATCTCACCGGCGCTCAACAGCTTCAGCTCTGGTCATCAACCGGTGGTGGCTGAAGTCGCTATCAACGTAGTCTAAGGTGGACTGGTGGACCAATACATCGATGAAAATCCGCCGCTGGACACCGTTGAAGACACCGATGGTGCACTGAGTGGACTCCAAGGACCTATAACCGGGACTGACGAGGCGTGCGTGTGACGTGTTCCTGTGAGGGGTACACACTTAGAAAATTTTAAAGTATTTGGTAATGTTTTACCGAACTTTCAACAGCTGAACGTTCGCTAATCCGATTTACCGGATTTCAGTGAAATTTTACAGTTATCAAAATTTTACCGAAATTCGTTAAATCGGATTAGCAAACGTTCAGCAGTTGAAAGTTCGGTAAAAAAAATCACAGAATACTGTAAAAATGTCTAACTGTGTAAGTTTACTGCCATTGTTTCCCATACCCAACTATTGATTTGGTTATGAAACGTTCGTAGACGCTAGTTTCGGAGGACGGGGGATCTGAATAGCAAACGTGAAATGGCCGCTCTGAATAGGAGATCGCTTCCAAAATAGTAAAAATGCGGAACGAAAGTTTCGGAAGATCATCCAAAACTTAGATGACCCGGTCTAGACCATTCTGCAAGGTAGCCAAAGTCCTGAAGACACATCCCAAACCATCATAACACCTCTCGAGAAATCAAATGCTATCGATAATCACGTTGCTACCTCGCTTTTGTTAGGCCCAAGCATCCAAAGTCCGTTCGAAGATCACGTTGCGCAATGCGTCCAATATCTCAATACCTTCCCTTGTGTCGTGTGTCGAATAACTGCAGAACAGATTTGCTGTTCAACTAAAAATCCTAAAAAAACTGATGATAAAAGTGAACACACTTCGCGAGCAAAGGTCTCATACTCAAATTGATAACAAATTCTAATATCAGATTATCAGTGTCTGATCACTAAATATGTTATCATTAAGGCTGAAAAACAAATAACCAAAATAACAAATAAGATAACTCATTAATATTCGTTGGATATCACAATATTAACTCATTTTATTATCATCAGGTTCACCATGTAGGTTCCTAATGTTCGTCAAAATCGTCTTAAAAAAGTGATAACAGATTTGTCACAATTTGTCAATATTGTTTTCGTCCAGGGCTTGATCAGGCCATACGTTGTGATTGTTACTTAGAAACGATGATGCAAGGCGAACGAAAACAACGGACTACTTTGGGTGATGATAATTTATTAACACCGAGAGGCATCGTGCCAGCTAGGTGGGTACAAGACGACGTTAACAACACTAAAACACCACTAAACTATAAACATCAATATATCCCTTTTATAGGGGATATGAAGTACGGATCAATAGTGCCGAGCGCACCGCAGTGATGTTCCACGCTGCTCGCTTGAGCTACAATAATAGCATCAGGTTATTGGCCTGTTAGCTGCTCTCAAATGGGTGGAACGCGTGTTTGACGCTATTCACACAACAGCAAGCAAAGCGTGTGCTGCTTGAGATCGAACAAATATTGATAACTAAATTTGTTATGCGATAACAGGTAAATTCAAAATGATATCTAAGATAACAAAACTTGTTACTTATTTGATATCAGTTTTTTATTTTACTCTGCCAGGGTAATGAGCGACATCTTCAACAGATGCTAAGACCTGCACTAATGTTCAAGCATCTGGAAAGTAGCCAAAGTCATACCAGTTCGCAAACCCGGGAAGGATCCAACATCTCCTTCGAGGGCCAATAAGGCTTCTATCAGCGCTGAGCAAACTGCTCGAGAAATTAATCCTCAATGGTTTGCTGCAGTTTTTCGATGAACAACACATCCTCCTACCGAAACAGTTTGGGTTCAGGAAAGGGCATTCCACTACTCATCATGTAGTTCGGGTGATGAACATCATAAGGAATAACTAGAAATTAGAAGAAGAAAAAAAAAATTCAATTTAATTCCACCTACCTTTGCTTATCTTTGACAGATACGCGTATTTCGTCTACAATGTGCAGACTTCTTCAGTGTCCCGTACTAATAACTCAGCTTAGTACGAGACACTGAAGAAGTCTGCACATTGTAGACGAAATATGCGTATGTGTTAAAGATAAGCAAAGGTAGTTTAAAATTAAATGGAAAATACTAATTTTTCTTCTAATTTCCAGTTATAGGTATTCCACTAAACAGCTCAAACCCTCTAGGATTCATCATAAGGAATAACAAAACTGTATCCAAGTCCACTGCCATGGCGTTGTTAGACGTTGAAAAAGCGTTTTACTATGTCTGGCACGATGGGCTTGTATAAGGAGTGTATCGAATATAAGCTATCCACATACATTTGCGTTGTACGCATGTATTTATGGTGGTTTTTTATGCTCTGAACACTGCATGCTGTGCGTTTGACTGTCAGCTTTCTTTTGTTTACTTTTTTGTGCGGTTCAAATTCTGCGTTTTCAAAATGTCGCGTATTGAAAAGGAAGTAAAAATTAAGGTTCTGGACACATGGCTAAGTGAGAAGGGTATTACTATGCGAAAATTGGCGAAGTGCTTTAGAATTCATCATGCGAGTGTTAAAACCATCATTAATAAGTTTGGGGAACACTATTCTTTGGATGAGCAACCAGGAAGAGGCAGAAAACCCGGTTCTTCCAACCCGAAACTGGAGCAGAAAGTGGTATCTCTAATCATGAAGAACAAATCAATGTCAATACGTGATTTGGCCAAAAAAGCAGGAACGAGTGTCGGTATGATCCAGCGTATCAAGAGGCGAAACCACCTGAAAACCTACAAGAAGCAGAAAATCTCGAAACAAAGTGCAGAACAGAAGAAGCGAGCAGCAACAAGGGCCCGGAAATTGTATTCGCGTCTTTTGCAGCGTCCGGATGCATGCGTTTTGATGGACGATGAGACCTATGTAAAGGAGGACTCAAAAACCCTTCCAAGTCCACAATACTTTACTGACGACGTTGGGGAGGATGTGAGCGATGCGAACAGGTCGATTCAAGTGGAGAAATTCGGTCAAAAGGTACTGGTATGGGAAGCAATATGTTCCTGTGGTTTGAAGTCAACCATTTCTTACACTACCGGAACTATAAATGCGGAAATCTATCGATCTGAGTGTCTCCAGAAGAGATTGTTGCCTTTATATAAGAAGCATAGTACACCTCCACTGTTTTGGCCGGATTTAGCGTCGGCTCACTATGCCGAAACCACTCTCAATTGGCTTGCGAATAAGGGTATAGATTTCGTTGAGAAAAATATCAATCCACCAAATTGCCCTCAGCTTCGACCCATCGAACGTTACTGGGCAATCGTGAATAGGGTCTTCAAGAAGACTGGTAAGGCAGCTGGGAACATGCAGAAGTTCAAAAAAAAATGGGCTCAAGCGCCCAAAAAATGCGATGCAACACTTGTCCGGAACTTGATGAAGAGCATTCGATCCAAAGTTCAAAAATTGAAGAAATAACTTAAATTTCATCCGGTCTTCATTATGTTCAAGTTTAACCTCGTACAATAAAGGATCAATTTTTTGTATGAATAAAATATCGATTTTCAACATAATTTCAAAGAATGTTTGTGGATAGCTTATTTTCGATACACTCCTTCCAAGCTTTGTAACATCAACTCTCATAAGGTTAAAATCATCCGAAACTACCTTCAGCAAAGGTCGTTTAGAGTATCGTTGCATGGGTGTTTCTCGGGCACGTTTTCGAGCTCAGCAGGAGTTCCGCAAGGTACATTTCCGATATCTCTCCTCTTGCAGAGGATTGCGTGTTGTTCCTGTTCGCAGATGACACCGCCATAACCGTCCAAGGAAGGATGCCTCGCGAAATCACAAACAAAATCCAACGTTGCCTTGACACCTTTGCTGACTATGCCACCGAGTGGAAAATTAAAATCAACGCCTCCAAAACCCAAACAATCATGATCCTCTATAGGCAGTCCACCAAACTAAAACCACCTCCATCTTGCACGGTAGTCATGGTTGGAACAATGGTTGAAGTAACTTATCTAGGGCTGTTATTTGACGAGAAACTTCTCTCCATGTCGCATTTGGAGAGAACGGTGGTCAAGTGCTTACATGCAAAAAAACCTACTACCTTGCGAGCGGCCTTCCGGAAGCTAACCGGAACATTCGCCATGGTGGACAAAAACATGCGTGTAGGCATGTTTTTCAGTTCTTTCTTCGTTTTATTTATAAATTTCTCTTCAGGTTTCGCGACAAAATTGTTGGAGTGGATCTTACGCTTCAGGTTGGCCTATCTCCTTCATCTTCAGGCTTCATCTCCTCCAACGATCGATTCGAGTAGTGGGCCAACGTCAGATCCGGCCAGAACACCGCGTTTTCGTCCTTATGGTATTTCTAAATGAACGACGCAACTTCCGGCAGGCCTCTCGTTCTATTAATTTCGCCGATCACGGCCAGTCCCGAGAAAGAAAAATAGTTGCTTTTACATACCCTTCTCGCTGATTGTCAGCAACTTCTTGGGAACTTGGTGTGTGAAATGAACTTCACCTCGGAGCTCCCTTCTTTCGTGGGAAGTAAAATACGAATTACCCTGCCAGTCGTTGCTATCCAGGGTGAGATAGGTCCATGGCCACGTTGCGATTCGCCGAGTAAATCGAGTTGACCATCTTATTCGGCCGCTGCTGCCGGCGCGTTATTGCCAGCAACTCCGAAACCAGTGCACGCGACCTGACATGTATGCTCATGTTCGCCAGGTAGTTTTTCACTGTTTGGCCGTTTGAACTGACACGCAACGATGTAGCCACTTTTCCCTCGGCATTCCTCTTCAGTTTCTTGTCGCTCAGAGTCATCGGCCGTTCGCAACCGGGCTTTCTTTCGATGCTCTGATTGTTGTCCAATAGTGCCAAGATATTGTAGATGCCGGAACGCGCACACTTCTGAACGGAGTTGCTTCACTGTTTTAGCCATCATGGTTAGAGTTCGACTGATAGAGCTGTCAAATTTTGTCTGCTGTCTTATGGGTTACTATGATTAATGCTGCATGTGTAGTTTCGTCAATGCGGGTTAAGGTAAACCCATGATCGGCAATTTTTGTCCATATTTTTAATGCAATCGTTAGACGCAACCCTCTTTAATGTTAATTAAAAAAATATTGTCACTAGGAAAAAATTTGTACAGAAATGATAAGTATCGGAACATGTAGGTTAGTTCTAAATAGTAGGCAAGATAATTTTAAGATGTAAATAGAAGAATTTGGTGGTTGGGTAGTTAGGTAATTTAGTTTGAAAAAAATCCCAAACCAACAATCCCACCTAAGTGGTATTTCAAAGGCCTAGAAAACATTTTTTTTAATAAATAGCCATAACTGAAGTAGAAGAGCTAAGCTGCATCACTTACAAAATTAACATATCTAAACAACAAATATTGAAAAATCACGACAAATGTATGATGATATGATGAGGTTTCCTTTCAGTCGAGTATTAGTACACGACATTGAAGAAGTCTTCACGCGTATATGTCAAGATAAGCAATGAAGGTAGTAGGAATTGAATGGAAATTACTGGTATTTCTTCCTAATTTTTAGTTATCTTATTGAGCTTTTATAAGAAAGTATACAAATAGTTGAATATCTTTTGCAACTCATTTACCTTATGAGTTTCAATTATTAATGCAACCGACCGCTATATATTAGGTTAAGGTATGGGCCACATACCCTATATATTAGTCAAATCACCACCATGCTGAAACACATGCTAACAATTGAATTCGTTTTTCGGTAAAACCTTACCCAAATTGTTACTCGCCAACGGTTCGTTTCAATAAACCCGAAGAGCAGCCGAACCATTGACCTGAAAATTAAATCCGTCTATCGCATCAGCGAAAAACGGGAGTAACCTTTCACTTCCGTGCGGTCTCCGTGCGAATGAGTGATCCGCTCTATTTATTCAGTGAAACTTGATGAAATTCAACGAACGAATAAACAATTCCACACATAGACCAGCACCCGTCGGTGCCCTTGGTTCAAAAACAACGAAAATCATATGTACATCCAGAGTGTGGTCAACGATGTGAAAACGTGCAAATTTCAAAACCAACCAGATTCGAGAGGAAACCAACGGTGAACAACGGTGTACAAACACAGTGCAAACTGAGAACTTACCTTCGGGATAACAAATGCAAACCAATAGAACAGGGTCCAGATTTTGTTCAAATTTACGCCAATCATGAAATTCAAACCACCGAGTGTTCCACCACAGGTCAGCGTGACTGATTTCCCATAGTTGGAGTCAACGTCGACGCCACCGTCGCCACCATCGTTTCGCGATTGCATGTCGAATGAATGAAAAATGATGCAGCATTTAGTTCGAGTGGAAAATAAACAAGTTGAAGTAGTGGCTTTTTTCATACACAGTTGGTGGTGGTAAACAAAACCATAAATAACATCTCGGACCGGGACATTTGTCAGAAATGACCCCGTGGGTGAGGAGCGTCCCGGTTCTGATGTGGTCATTTACTGGAATGAAAATTTATTCACCATCACCAACGGTCGGAGTTGTAAACTCTCGCTGAGTATGCAGAATCTGGCGAACAAAGCTTGAAATGATGGCGGATAAATATGCCATTCTTCGATACTTCCAAATCGCAATCAATTGTCTATCTGTGCTCAAGATGCCACGATTGGTCAGTCAATTCTTCTTTGATTCGTTCACATCAAAGGTCGTGATTAATGGCTCGTAGCATCCTTTTAAAAACCCATTTCGATTCCCGTCGAGATCACTGCCCAGAAGAGGCTACTCACCAATACAGGCCAGCAGCGAGACCCGCCTCATCTTGATGTTCGGGATGGTATAGGAGGTGCCGAACATGGACCGCATCTTCTCGTCGCACAGCGAAAAGGTGGACAGAATATCGCTCATGACGATCCGCTGACGGATGGCGAAAATCAGCACGAAGATGTAGGTGAACGAATTCGGGATGAACTGTGGGGGAAGAAAAGCGAGAAAAGAGAAAATGGCAATTTAATAGATTTACGACCAATCCCATTGTCACATTGTGAAATCCCACTGTCAGTCAATCGGATGCCGATGAAAATGAGTTGATTTTGAGGAACATTGATTCACAGGTAATTGAGAGGGACATTGTTAACGTTAGAAGTATTGTTGATATACAGGCTCTAAAAATGTAACGCTTTTAGAAAAATGCCTATAATACCGTTGATTTTTAAATGATAATTGGTATTAAATATATGATTAAATCACAATATTATGAATTCATGATACGCTATCGGCTCTTCAACCAACACCTGAGGGTCACTCGTACATAGAGGCACATCCCAAGTAACATTGCCAAAACCATCCAGATTTATTAAGTTTTACTAAAGTTTTATGAAGGCCACTAGAAATCAATTCGGTTTTATTATTGCAGCATGAGATGCCAATAGGTTTCAAATTTAAGTCAGGTTCATAAAAACCTACACAGCTTCTTTACAACGATTTTATAACCTTGACTTCTAAAATTCCCTTTACTCCTATCAAATGTTTTATTTTGACTTAATAAACTCATAAAATGCGGGTTTTAAATGCCGTTTTAGGACTCATTCTTATTATCTTATTATGGTCAGTTGAAAAAGTATTTTAAAACCATCTTGCCTCCAGTAAATGCATTAAACGGCAAATTGGCATTGAGGAAAGCTACCATGTGACCAAATAGTTTTATAGTAGCCATGGCTAAGATAAATTGGCTTTTTGGCAAAACTGTGATTTCTTGCAATCGTCATATTGAAATATATAAAATAAATTCAAATGTGGAAAAATAAATACACCAAATATTAAATGTAATACAATTGAACTGTCGATCTGACACAAACTTCGGTATTCGTTCAGATAACCTTATTGAATTTCATAAATTTTCAGAAGTTTCTTGATTAATTTATCGAATATATTTATTTCAATTTTGTTTTTGTTGTTGTAAACTCGCATAATTTCCGAGGCGCAATAATTTTCAGCTCTTATCGTGCCAACATTCACCATAATATTATATGTGCATATGATTTGGAGCATGATACGCTGTAAAAAAACTCAATTTGTTTTACATATTTTGCTATCAAACATAATTTCCCGCAACACTAGAACTTGTTTCTTAGCCATTTTTTGCTGTTGAATGAATCAGAAGAGCAGAGAATCGAACAAAGCAGAACAACAAAAACTAACCACGATATCGCCGTGAAGTTTGACAGCTGTGGCTATTCGGGCCTATACTGGTTTTGATGACGGCCAATAGGTTTTATGATGGTTCTCAAGTGGTCATAACATCTTTCACTAGAACATTTTCAAAATCTGTATGGTCTTAGAAAGGTTTTATTAATTTGTTTTCACAACCGTCTATAGAGTGGGCCACTTTGTACACATTTCGGTTTGAAAAATGCATAGAGGAGGTGTTGGTGGACAAAATAGTTTTGAATGTAGTTTCATCAACAAAGCCGGGAGGAGTGCTATACGGCTGGAATAGAACAGAAATTGTTACTTGGGATATGCTATATCCATGGACTAATAATCCTACCTACGTTAAGGTCCAACAAAATTTATAACGCAAAAACTAATAACAGTGTGGTTTGTTGAGAAGAGTGCGTCATTCATCTCCATGAAACTATACTTCGTCACAACTCCGCAATTACATTATTGATTATTATAATAGTAAAGAAAAATTCAAAATATTTTGTTCTATACCATTCATATATAATATGAAATATAATATAAACAGTAATGTTATATTAAACTGCAAACAGAAACCTGAACTGTCAAATCAAATTTTGATTAAAAGAGATTCGTCCGTTGGAAAGATTTTGGGCCAAAGTACGAAAATTGTCCAAGGTGTTTAAGAACGAGCTGGAGTTGAAGAAAGAATGGATGAAAGTGACCAAAAAGGTTGGATCTACTATTGCACAAAATGTAATGATGGGACTTAAGGGAAAGATGCGGGCTTTCAGCGATGGAAAGAAAATTGAATAAAGTTATTATGCCGAAACATAATCCATATGTTCATTTTCTTTCAAGAAAATCCGACTTAAATAAATATGTAAGGAATACTTTTATCTGGTGCATTTATTTCGAGTACAGGCCTTATAGTATGGAAAAGTTATTATATTTTGTATTATACTACACGGAAAAAAATCTATGTCAAGATCCGCGAACTGCAGTCATGAACTCTAGAACAAGCAAAAACACACCGTGAACTGAATCACGTAATCATGATCAAAATAACGTTAGGGAAAAATCCTGAAAACGTGAACTAGTTCATAGTCCGTTGTCATTAACGGGAACGCTTTTTTTCTGTGTATTAAAATATTAAATGAAATTAAATAAAAACTGTATTTTTAAATTGAACTACGATTACCACCGTTGTAAACCTGAACTGCCATATCCAACTTCAAACCTAAACGATTGAAAAACTAGGGTTATTTGAACAAACACTGCAACTGTCCACTTTTTGTTACCGGGCCTAGCGCGATTTCTATTGTTTGGTGGCGGGTGATCGAGTGAGCACCGAAAAAAAGAACAATAAAACTGCAGCTAGTTAAGATGTCATGGTAATTAGTTATATTCGAAGTCGATCATTAGTTCACCATCAATTGCTTGGTTTTCGGGTATAGGGCATTATTTTTTTTATTCCGGTTATCTATTGTTCGCGGCGTGAGTGATCGAGTGAGCACAGAAAAAAAGAAATCAAAAAGCTGCTCTCAAGTGAATTGTTGTAGGCCGGTGGTAGAGATCATAATTAATTGTGATGCATATTATTATTAGCAGTACGGCGTATATTTTTGGCAGCGTAAAATTGTGTTTTCATAAATAGACTATCAATTATAGTTTTTGGAAAAAATAATGATGTCTCCTATTTTTTCTTCCTCTTTTTCATTAGGAAGCCTTACATACAAAAAACTGCTACTGAATCGGCTTTACACTTTTGCACTTATTGCTAAATGTATTTTCATTTTCTGCTACGCAAATAGACATTCAACCAAATACGAGCTAACCTGACTCAAGCAGCGCATTACTTAATTATTACTCTTGTTATCATTATTTTTTGTAATTATTATTGTACCGATTTTACTTAGTAGCTAATTTATATATTTGTGTATGCCTAATTAAAGTTAAATCCTCCCATCTAGATGTATAAACTGCCTTCAATACATGTAGCTTCGACTTAATCTGCGGTAGACATCCGTATTTAATACTGATAATATGATTAGATTTCCTTGTTGGTTTGTTATTCTTCTCGACAGTGGTGGTTACCGAGGAAAGTCCAACATCATCAAGATAACAATTTGAAAACGTGTACTGATATCAACAATAAATTTAAATCAAAATTTGATTTCAGTCCACAAATTGCCAAATTTGATATCAATTTTAGTTTTCATCTTGCTGTAATCTTGTGTTAACTTTTCTTTGAGAAGGATAGCTTTGTCTTAACAGATTTTCAAGTGGAATACACATTCTGCTTTTAACAGGAAAAAATGTTCAATTTGATGGCCGGATTAGTTTAAAATTTGATTTCACAGCCTATGACTCACTATCAATTTTGATCTTTTAACCATTTAAACGACCAAAACGACAGCAATCTGAGTGATCATCATGTGCTATTTCCTAACATGATGTTTAATTTTCAATTTGATCACAAACTCTTCTCGGGAAGGTATAAGATCTCGAAATCATTATTCAGAGCTGGCTGCCCATTTTAACGACATGCACTTCATTTATACTTATTTCCTAAACATACTTCATATTTGATGTAAATATTTTATAATTAATAATATTTCAATGATTTAAAACATTTAAATACTGTAATGGTAGGGTTAAATTTAGAACGGTAACAAAGAATGATCTTTCTGTTAAGTAGAACCGCATACAGGGCAAGGCCCAGTCTAGGATTGTGAGGGGATGTACAGTTAGCCTAGCTCCTTCATTCGGCCTATGTACCAAATATGTCATTATTTCAGAGATAATCAACAAAATTATGTAGCTATCAAGATGACCGATTCAATTCGAATCAATTTTGACATAATTAAGCAATTTATAATTGGTCGTTTCCGCCTAATTTATAATTTTCTCAACTTTTTAGAAATTATGTTTTCCCTGGTTAAGCTGAACAGGTTATCACTATGATCTTCGAATAATCTTAATTTGACTATATTGAACCGAATAACCGAATAAAGCAACCATTTTCTTTGTTCTAAATTATGCCCTGTTGTCTGGACTACTTAGTAAAAATATTGCTATTGTTTTAATTTTCAATTGAAATGTATGAGTTTCGGCTCCAAATTTTCCAAAATGATCTAAGAGCCGATAAGTTATATGTAGAAATCTTCTAAGTGTTTCAAAGCAGTTTAAGTTAAGTTTGTTTTCTGAAATTTTATATTTGGTAAAGCGTTTATACCTGGCAATACCTCAAATCATAAAACCAGGAGGGGGAAAAAACAGTAAGAAGACTGTGTTCAAAATAAAAATGATTGAATGAAACAAAGTTTCATCCATGAATAGACCCAATTTGATGCTTATAGAACGATATTACATCTACAACCCTCGAAACTTTTTGGCTTTATAAAAAGAGTGATATAGCCCAAGTAACACGAAATGTTTAACTGTATACATTTTTGCTTTAAAATGACAAATAATAATGTTGCCGTTTCGGTGATTGAAAACTATTTAGGATACTACTATAGAATTGAAACAGTGCAGAAGGTGGAGCCTATGAAACATTATTTAAGTTCAACAATGGTCATAAACAAAAAAATCTTGCACTTCAGTAAAACAAAGCATAGTCGGTTTTCAAAATGATGTCATGGACTAGGTTTGAACCATAAACTATAAGCTTAGAAGATTGGTCTTCTTACCACTCGACCATTTCAACATGTGAGAAATGGAACAATTAGAATCTCCTTAAACCATAACATCGTTATTTATATCAGCGCCCATGTGATAGGGGAAATTGTTACTCTTTATAACATAAGAGAATTATGGAGTAGGAAAGTTCATAAATCAAAGTAAATTAAATGGATTTCCAATACTTTTATGATCGGTCGAATACACTTCAGTTTTTGCGTCATCAAGCAAGCAATTGTACCCGTGCAAATAATGTTTGTTGTACAAGGCAACAGCAATATTATTTTTCCATCATACCGGCATAATCAAATTAGGTTCTTAAATGTTTCAGCGGTAAACATGAATGTGATATAAATAGATTGAATTGATAGATTTAAAGTCTTATTCAAAAGTACAGATGGTCATTCGACGTCCAATACGACACCAACAAAACATACCTGACTAGTTGTGTTGGCAAATGACATTCACGAATATGTTTGTTTCTCAAAATACGGAAGACTTGTGTTGCTACATTTGTACAACATAATATGCAAACACGCAAGACGTCAGATGTAAACAAACATGTCTAACTCAAAACATCAAACAGTATATGACATAATACATGAGTCTAGATTCGAATAGCATGAAACGAACATCTACATTTACTAAACATAGTCAAATTGCACTTTTATAGATCTACAGCATGACATATGGAAAATATAACTTTTCGATTTATGTTTTTGGTGCTACTTGGGAGCTTTCCATGATATAAACTACCAATCGTCTTATTAAAAGTACATAAGCAAGTGTTAAACTAGCTTAATGTCCCACCACTAATAGATACATTATAAGTTACCGACAAAAAAAATGTACAATCGATCGTTGCATATTAAGCTAAGCTAAGGGACACATACCCTACATACTTATAAACATGAATTTCTGTCTGCCCTGTCAAACCTTTATAGACTCGGCAAGGGTCTTTGGAGTCAGGATGGTTCTTATGATGATTTAGACCCCTTTCCTGAAAGGGGGGGGGGAGAGGGAGCTCTCATACAAATGAAACACAAATGTTCTGCATAACTCAAGAATTAATCAAACAAATAGAACCAAATTTGGCATGTGGAGGTTTCTGATGGCCGGGTTTTAAGGCGTAGGACAAGGTCTTTGTCTTTTATACTGGGGTATAATTTAAAGAAAAAACTATACGACCGAAACGAAAAGTGGTCAGGTTTTGAGCTTTAATATCTCAGAAGTTTCCTCAGAGATTTTTAAAACGTTTGCAAAAATCGATCGGAAATATTTCTACGCATCGATTCCAACACAAGACATTGTTGATTTTGGGCCTCACACTATTGACAAATTCTTGAATGTTAAGGCTTTTTTCATCAACCATCCTCACACACGTGGTTTCTAGAAATCGCTTTCAAGTATGCACACGCAACAATAACGATCGCAGCACCACAGGGACAGGAAATTAGCTATAATTGATCACAATGGTCTTGTTTGTTCACCAGAAGATAATACTCTGAGCAGCAATAGAGAAACGATGAAAAAGCAAACTGCACGTACAGTTAAAGATCGAAAATGTCCGCGGTTTGACTAAACCAGCAATTATTGCACTTTCTTCAAATTTAGCGCCCAGCAGAAAAAAAAAATCAATATCGTGTTGAAAAAAGTTATACAACTTAACACACATAACAACTAGGACCGATTCGTTCGCTGACGCGTTCTTTGCTTGAGTTGATTCTTAGTCGAACGTCACCTTTTCGTACAGCCCCATTAGGACGAAAAGGGGGGTTCTCAAGCAAATGAAACAAAAATTTGCGATACGGTTAAATTAAAACCATAAACGAGAATTAAAACATGAACACTATAATAAAAACATTTCTATCTAAGTCGTAACGCGCAAGTTATATTAAACTTTCGTCCACTTAGTTGCAAGCGTAGCACCAACGTCAACCAGTGCGACTTTGAAGTTCTTCAAACAGCCAGAAGCTTCTTCAAGTCCCCAACAGTCTCCTTTGCGAGAAGGTAATGCCATATATCTTCACATCTCGTGAGGGAACGGAGATGTAATATTAATATTGAAAACGATGTGGTCAGCATTTCTTTTTGGTTTCAAATGGTTTATCTTTTAATACTTGAAAAAGACACCCCATGATATTTTCGAGAAGGGATCTTAGTGCTCAGCCCTCAGGAGAGGCCATCATTAGCTATAATTTTGACATGAATAACTATTCACTTGGCTAACTTTTACTCTACTGTATTTTGGCAGTGACTGGTTGTGAACTCACCATTCGAATTCCAAATGATCATCGAAGTGATTTGTTGTTATATGCAGAGCTCGAAAAAATTGACACTCGTCGAGAACGATGAGTAAAATAAAATCAGTAGGTACAATTTTCGCTCTCTTCATTTCGTTATATCAGTCACGCAATATATTCGTGTTTACTATTTTGCTATGCTCAGTCATTCCGTTGTCCTCGTGTTCCACACAACTCATTCACACCACAGCAAAGCACACGACTATTCAAGCCTCAAGAGATTTTGGTTGCTTGATTGAATGTTCTTGTAACCAGTCATTCATTTTCGTGTTCGTGAGTGATTGTTTTTGCCAAAGGCTTTCAAGTATTTCCGAACATCGCTGAAGGCAAAGGAAGCCAAAAGGCCAAATGGCTAAAATCGCAACAGAGTTTGTGGGGCATTTGTTCGAGAAAAGGCATTTGCAGGATCGGTTCGAGAAGTTTAAGTTTTTTTCACTTCATTGATTCTCCAAATGCATATTGTTCTTTCCTCTTCACGGTAGAACGTTGAAATTGAATGAGTTGTTTGCATCTTACGTACATTCACTGTCGGAACTATCTGAGTCTATCATGTTCGCAAATTTGTGTTTACTTCATGTTCGCTAGAGACAATGTGTGATGACTAATATTTTGAATCAGTCAGGGTGCAATTTGAGAATTGAATATGATATTTTTAAGCTCTGAGCTTAATGGCCTTCAATATTACTTGGCAAAGAAGGCAAAAACAAATTTACAAGCCTGCGCATGATTTCTTCGGTACTGAACACAGCTATCCGTTGGCTACTCGTAGCTGATCGGTTCAGCATGCATTGACCGATAATTGTGTTGTTTTAATTTAATACAAAAGTATTTGTATGTTGTGAGCACCATCCTTTCTGGGTTAAGCGTAGTACAGTTTTTTTTGGTGATCTAGTTTTTAAGAGCAAATACATTTTTAGTTTTTATAATTAAATAACGACTAATTATTCATATACTACTAACAACAAACAGTTGTTGATTACAAGTTCCCGAGCAACTTTATAGTTCTTGAAACAACCAAAAGTTCGTTTCAAGTCTGTTTTGCAAGAAGACAGCGCCCTCTATATTCACAATTCGCAAGGGCACGTAGATGTAATATTTAATATCGAAAACGTTGTAGTCAGCAATTTTTTTTTGGTGTTTGATAATTTGCAGACAATTAATTCTCTCTTTATGTTGTGAAAAACTAAGATACTTACACCGGATGTTCTTCGAAGTGTCAATAGCTTCAAATGGTTTATCTTTTTATCTTTCATGATATTTTCGAGATCAGATTTTAGTGCTCAGATGCCGTAATTAGTGTTGACAGCAATAACTAGTCACTGGGCTAACTACATTACTATACTTAGTCAGTGGCTGATTGTAAACTCACCGTTTCAATTACAAATTATCAATGTAGTGGTTTGTTGCTTTCATATAAGAAAGGAAGACAAATTTAAATGAAACTAGTATTAAACATGATTTCATTACATGATATGATAAAACATGAAAGGCACAATGTTCTTCTCAGTGACCGAGTTTTTCTGCATATAAATTTATACCTGCATAACGTTTCACAACAAAATTATACATAAAGAAAATAAACTATCCTGCTACTGTATCTGCGTGATGGACAGTAAACTATTCAAAAGTCGTCAATAGCGCAACTACGAGTAATCGGAATAATTGGAATGACTTGCTGTGAACTCAGACACTTTTGAGCAAAAAACAAGAAATCACACGCTCACTGGCCAAAGCGCAGGGCTAAATTTGGTGAGACCTTTTGCAATTAAAAATGACAATGTTAAATATTCAGCATGAATGCCATATAGTTTAAAAAGGCGTCTTTTCTTAAAACCATTAACTTTGGTTTCTACCATTGAATTAACAAGTTTTATTTTCTTTTCTTTTCAGGTAAGATTATACAAATATAGTTCTTCCAGTACTACACGGTAATTTGGTGAGTAAACACTCAAGAGAAAATTTACTCTTTGTTAACTTTGATGGGCATAAACGAATCTTGAGAGGTACAGTTTCAAGTCAATAGAGCTTCTTATAGTGACGAGAAATGTCTATGTCCCATCTTTCAGGGTGATTTGTTTTGGCATCCTCTTTTATGAAATCTGTTTTATCCGAAACTGCATATCTCATGATTTTCAACAAAAAAAACATTGTACAAGATATGTTGATGAGTTTTAATTATTGTTACTAGCATGCTAATGATTCAACTCACAATCAACATTCCGATCCTGAAATTTGAGTATTATTTACAAAAATTTCAGCTCCATTTATTTCTGGAAAATAAACGACAAGTCTCAAGGACCGTCTAGTTTAAAATTCAAGCTTACACAATAAGAAAATTTTACAGTATTCGGTAATTTTTACCGAACTTTCCACAGCTGAACGTTTGGTAATCCGATTTACCGGATTTTGGTATAGTTTTACAGCATTTCAGTAAAAATTTACTGGAAGTGGTCAAATTTTAGCGAAACCAATTACATCGGATTACCAAACGTTCAGTTGTATAAAGTTCGGTAAAAAATTACCGAATACTGTAAAATTTTCTGAGTGTGGTAGGTCTTATTGTATTTTCCGTCACCAGACGTTAGCTTTATCGTTCCATTAGAACTGCGATCTTGTATCCGCTCTGTTTTGTAATAGTTTTCGATTATAATAATAAAAATTGGGTTAATAGAAATGCAACCAAATTGATGTAATAAAACCAAGAAAATGATGTAATAAAACCAAGAAAGAGCAAAATAACAATTTTAACTTTTGTGTCAAAAATAATTGATGCGTTGATTCTGACAGCTAAGCTCTTCCATAACAACGTGTTAAATTTTCAATTTTACCTCTATTCCAGCTTACAAACCCTTGTTTTTAATGAATTGAATGAAAAAAAAAAACATCGCAAACGACTATTCAAGTTGAAGCTAACAATGATCCTAGAAATTGTTTAACTATTGCCGGACATTTTTCTAAAGTCAAAAATATGCTCATACTGAGTAACTACGCTGGTTGCTATGCTCCAGTAACACAATATTCTTTTCGATAATTGTAATTGCTAACTTACAATTTATATGTAGCACGCTCGATAGCATACATGTTCTTCAAATTGTCTTCCCTACCTGAATCCAGTTGGCCGCATTGGAGATGTCCGAGGTGTTGCCGCTCTGCCAAAAGATGCTCACCAGGCAGAACGTGTAGAACAACAGCGTCAGATAGGTTGGCAGCAGCTGTTTGATATAGTCGATGCGTACATTCCCGACGGTCGTCGCATCCAGCGAAACGGACAGAGACCGAAAAGTTTCGAGAAGTAGTAGAACGATTTGATGGGTTGCATGCTTGTTGATCAGTACGTAGCGCCGCCGTTCGACAACTTTTGCGCACTAAACTTTCCCGCGGTCAGCAAACGGTAATTATTCCTCCGGCACCGAACGAAACACACGGAAAAGTTTTTCTCGTTGCACAACACTTTGCCCGCTCGGACAAAAAACTTTTCACTTCGGAATGTTTAACGTATCACCAACTTTGCAGGCGAGCACACTACACACTAGCCATTGTGTGAAAGCGTTTTCTGATATTTAATTGAAAAACTAGTCAGATTCTGGCCAGATCGGTTTTTATCGGAGGGACAGCGACAGCGAGTGCACACCGCGACCACCTAGAGCCGGACAACGTGCCTTCTGGGATAATGTGGGTGTTGTCCGGCAGGACTGAAACTTGGGCAATCGTTGATACAACGTGATGCGGGTCTGGCTGCGCACGTACTTCGTGTCCAAAAGCTACGGTGAAATTGATTCAATAATAAAACTTTTGTTTCGTTCCTGGCTTTGGGCACTGCTAGCGTTGCCGCTGCTGCTGCTGCTAGGTCGATTACCGAAACGACACAATAAGTTGCATCAACAGCAAACCACAGCTAACGCGATGAACGGTCATCCATGTAGCAATCAACGTTTTTTTTTTTTTGGGCAATTGGGGTGCGAGAGAGAGGGGGTGAACTATTGTTGCGAAAGTACTGAAGGTGACGGTTGACCTTTACAATGAAATGCCTAACTAGGTATCACACTAATGGGAGTGGTTCGTTGTTGAGAAACATGGAAGATACGATTGTGAGTGGTGAGGCGCATTGTCCCTGAAATAGTTTGCACCCAAAAGAGGAGTGGAAAATAGAACGCACCAAATTTCAGAAATGGCTCTCGTGTGGGCTAATGGATTGGTGTTATTGATAAAAATCGTCTTTTCTTATATTTTTTTTACGTTGGACTACGTCTTCGTTTTCTGAGGTACAATTAAAAAAAATGCGACCGTCACGAAAATTGGTCAGGTTTTGAACGCTAATATCTCAGTCATTTCTATAAAGATTTTCGAAATTTTTGCACCAATCGATCGAAAATATTTCCAAGCATCAACTTCACAAAAGAGCAATATTGATTTCAAGCTACATACTATTGAAAAAATCATGAATTTTAAGCCTTGTCTTAAAAAGTATATTAACCCTTTAATGCCTAAGGGGTCGTATACGACCCAAAAAGGAAAACGGCTGTATAAGATCATAGATTGAATAAAAGTGTACTTTGTCTTCGGTAAATTTGTTCCACATCGATTCTGGGAAATATAGAAAACATATGAGTTTATAAGCCAATTGACGACCTAGAGCATCCCAAATATAAAGAAGTTCAGAAAAAATAACAAATACCTTATTAATAGTATAAGGCGTTGTTTTAGAATATCGTACGTATGCATGCAAATTATTAATTTGTTGGTGATAAGTATTGACGTGTGTCGTTAGCTATTTTTGATTTTTTCGGGATGTTCTAGGTTATCGAAAAATGCACTTCAGTTCAGAACATCAGATATACAGTTGCAGCAGTAGCTCCTACTGCAATATAATGTAATGGATAGGTATTCAAACATAGTTGAATGAACTTTCCACAACGGTTACTTATTTGATAGTTTTGTGATGTTTTAGGTCGTCAAAACTGTCCTTGAGGTCAGAAATTAAGATCTACAGTAGTCATTATGTTTTTTTGGGATACACAAAGGAACGCTACGTATTCAACCATATTCAGTGAATATGTTTGAACGTAAACAAACATTACAGAGATAAACTAGGATGATCAGGGTCATCCAAACTGTCTTTGAGCTTATTAAATTAACAGTTGTAACAGTAATTTTTGGAGTATGCAGAGGAACAATATGTATTTAACAATATTAATTGAATAGTGTAGAAGGGTAAAAGACATAATGCAACAATCTGGAGATATTCTAGGTCATTCAAATTGTCCTTAAGTTCAAAATTAATATCTACAGTTTTAACAGTAGTTTTTGGGCTATATAAGGGAACTATATGTATTCAAACATTTTTAATGAATCTCTTGAAAGGTATACTTTCAATATTTTTTAACTTTCTGATCCTCTGGGTCATCCAAACTGTCCTGGCGTTCAGAAATTAAGATTTACAGTTGTAACAATAATTTTCAGGCAATTAACAGTTACAATAAATATTCAGTTAATGCTCTTAAAGGTCAAATTCAATAAATACTCTTAAAGGTCAACAAACATTATAAAAGCAATATGATATGTTCTGGGTCATCCATACTATCCTTGAGATCAGAACATAGGACTAACTAATGCAACAAAAGCTTTCTGGGCTATGAAAAGTTTTGCTCTGTTTTGAAACATGTTTTTTGAATATCTTGGAAGAACTACAGAAATTATGAGATAATTTTCTAGATTATCCAAACTATCCTGGAATTGGAAACTGAAATTCTACAGCTAAAACTGTATTTTCCTGGACCAAACAAAGTATTAATATGTATTTGACCAATTTAAGTGAGCCTTCTAGAAGGTAAACAGGTAGAATGAGATGTCTTGGGATGTTTTGGGTCACCGAAACCGCCCTTGAGTTCAGAAGTTAGGATCTGCAGTCGTAACATCAACTTTATAACTTATGAAAGGTGACGATATGCATTTAAACACATTCAGTGAATCTTCAGTAAGGTCACCAGTGATTATCAAAATACTTTGGGATATTTAAATTCATAAAAACTGACTTGAGTTCAGAACTTAAGATATATAGTAGTAACCGTAGCCTCTTGGGCTATACAAAACTACGATAACTATTCGAACATATTCAATGAATATTCTAAAATCCCTACAGACAACATAGGATAATCTTGTTAGTTTTGAGTATCAAAATTGAAGGTCTTTAATAGTAACAGTTGCTTTATGGGCTTAACAAAGTTAGTTATTTGTTTGGAATGAATATTCCAAGATCATATCATAATGTCTGTTGGTCTTCCAGGGCATTCATTGAAAATGTTTGAACATATAACATACCATTGTAAAGCGCATAAAGCTACCGTTACAACTGTAGATCTGAAGTTCTAAACTCCAGGACAGTTTAGACAACTTAGGACATCTCAAAAAATATATTCTACTTTTTTCAATCATTTGTATGCTATTGAGAACCAATTTAATCAGAACGCACCAAATTGCTTCTATAACAACGCTTGGAAAATTCTAGGCCTAAAAGGGTTAATTCAAAGAATAATGTATTGTACAATCTGAGCGGCTTACATTTAGTTGCGTAGTCTTACGTTATCATTCCGAACAACCCAATGGGGCTGCAACTTGTAGTTTTTGCTACAATTTGTTTGTCATCTGGTCAATGCATTTGTTTATTATTGGTTGCAATAATCCCTTTAAGTAGGCCAATTTGCTTTCTACTATGAAAATACAATGAAAAGGCTGTTGAAATTTTTTTACCTTCTTCTTCTTCTTTCTTAGTGTTTCACAACTAGGCAAGTACAATCTTAACGAACAGTTCTTGACCAAATCGGGAATCGAACCCAGCCACCTTCAGCACGGTTTTAGTTTGTAGCTGTGCCTTTGCCAACTGAGCTAAGGGAAGCCACCCGACTCATATTCATTTAAATATTTCATATAAAATATAACAAAACAAAATTTTCATTGATTAGTCCAAATGATTGAATCTACAGGCCAACATTACATCTATTTTCCCTCAATAAATTTTAAGAACTCTCGCGAAAACTGGTCCTTATATCGGATATCGTTTAGAATCCTCTTTTTCCGTTTCATTTGTTCGGCCGTTTTCGACTCAATTTCTGGCTAGGCAGCCAGTGGCTAAACAGTCAGAGGCATTGCATTCGGTTGCTGGGTAACCTAGCAACCGGAGTAAATGGTGAATATGCAACTAGTGTGGAAGTTTTAACTCGATCTATGCTCATCATTGAAAATCCATCAACTTCCAGGGCGACCAATTTAATTTTTACAGCTCAAGAGTTTGTTTGATTGGATTTTCTCTTGATATCAACTTATTCTTATCCCTTGGCATAACTTACCGTCGTCAGTTAGACAGCGGTGACTAAGAAGTGGTTTTAGCAGTCCCTCCATTTGTCGTTCACCTTAAACCACGGCTTATAATGGCCCTTTTCGAGGTCGCAATCTTTAAATAGAATTTGAGATGAGTCTGTATAGTTCAGTGGCGTGAGTGATCGAGTGAGTGAAGAACAAATAAAATGTAAAACTGCTTCCTGGTGATATATGATTGTGCTGTTGGTAATGATCATTATTGATTGGATAGTTGGTTTTGACCCACACCAATGGTTTACTATTCTTCCCATAAAACCATATCCAGTTTCGAATAAAAAGAAAGAGATATGATGGAGCGGCGGGTGTGCTGGTCCTGTGGTGTGGGTCATGATTGATTGGCTATTGAATTGTGATCTATATTATTGGTTTACCATATACGTCGTATAACCTTGGTGTCGGTTTAGTTATCGGGCATAGCGTGATCCATTGATCTTATTACTATTGTTTTGGTGGCGAAGTCCGTGTTCAATGTATTGTTGCCAACTGCTGTTACTTTCGGGCGTAGCGCGGTATTCATTGTTGTTGTAACGTATTGTTCCTGTTCGTGTGTGATCAAATGTTCACATGAAAAAATTAAACCGCTTGGATATGTGATTTAGCGTCGTGAAAATTCCAGGGAGTGATCGAGTGAGCATGAAAATTAGTGGTTCGCAGGGTAAGATGGGTCCGGTGGGTGAGTACTGATTTAAATGTGGTCCAAATTATTTGTTCATTATGCTCGTCGGGCCCTATCTTGTAACAAATAAACAACTGTCCCATTTTTTAAGTTACTATAGGGGCATCCGTAGTGTTGATGTAGATCGGTAAAAGATGGCCATCAGGCGTTGAGATGAATTGACTTTTTTTTTTTTTCTTTATTATAGTGGCTTTCAGCCTCCTGGGCTGGTTCGCCACTAATGAATTGACTTGTTTTCCTCATGAAATACCACTATCACACTCTGTGAGTGGCACCTATAACATCCCTGCTGTTGGTTTAAATCGCTCCAAAACGGCTTTCCAGCATTATTAAACATTTTCTAGTTTCCCAATGAAAACCACCATCACGCTTTGCGAGTGGCCCCATTAACATTCCAACTGTTGTTTAAACCGGTCAAAATAGGCTTTTCAGCATTATTAAAAAATCACTTTTCATTCCCAATGAAAAACCACAATCACACTTTGTGAGTGGCCCCAATTGCATTCTTACTGTTGGTTTGAATCGATTCAAATCGGATATCGGTATTAATTTTCCAAATATTTCACTTGACAGCTTATCGTTAGCAAAACGAACCCTACTGCTACCCAATCCTGTAATCCAAAATCCCAGTGATTTCTCCTGGAAGTGCAAGAGGTGTTCACCGGCTTCCAATAAAACGAGTATCACGTCAACATATTCCTAAATTTCCTTACTTGACCTGCATTCGGACGGGGCCGGCTTCGGTATTTCTTCTACACATTGAAAATGTATGTTAGTCCCAAGCATCTCTGTGTAATAACAGCTGATCTGACCTCGAGCGGTCAATCATGCTCATGCTCACTATTTTGTAAACTTGAAGCATTTGAATTTGAAGAATTCAATTGTTTTACTAATACTTATATTTCAGAAGGCGACGAGGTGGAAAAAATGGTGGTAGAATTTGTTCATTTGGAATTTTTAAAGAATCTGCTCACGTTTACTATTGACAGTTTATGCATTTGATTTTTCATTTTTTTAGACTGATCAACTGAAGAGTTTAAGTTTAGATTTTCCTA
>JASCZW010004920.1:0-47703 GCA_034211315.2 Aedes japonicus
GAATTATTCAACGGAATCGAATCCGAACCCGTCCCGAAATAGGTTCTATCCCTCTGAATCCTCGACAAAAAAAACATACACACAGAGTCATTACCCGCATGCTGTCCGGCGTTTAGTCCAACTCTTCACCGCCGATCGCCAGCCCTCCCTCAACCAACGCCCAGCTAGCCCAAATAGACAATACTGAATAGCTTAATGTGAAAATTCACGCGTTCCGCTTCCGTACGCTGCCATTGATGACGTCTTCTCTCATTCGAAGTTCCAATTTACTTAAGTACGAAACATGACTAAGTAACCGAGGCTGATCTACCCTGGGAATCATAAAAAATCTGACTTTACTACCGCTATCTGCCATCGCCGTGCCGGCTGAGTGTTAATCCTAATCAAGAAATTCAAAACGAAAAGAATTTCGGCCTTACCAGCTAGGAAAATATCAAAGTTCATCCCGGGTTCTGTTTTTTGCCCGGCGACAGAGACGACGACCGGAGAAGGCCCTGAGATCATCGCTGAACCAGAAAACTGAAAACCGCCTCTACTCTGCGTCCTGGGCGCGCTCTTCCGTTTGATTGTCGCTGGGTTGCCACTGGTCGAAAATGGAAAATCTTACCGGTTTTGTTGTTTCTCGCATCCATCTGTTCTCATGTTGTTTTTATTATATTTTTTTGGTCTATGTGAGAGGTTAGTGTGGATTGAAGATCAGTTCTGAGTGAATCGATGAAAAGTGATTACGTTTTTGTATTCTTTCCCGGATATACCTAGGTACAAAATATTTCTTGGAAGAACTGTGGTGGGCCCTGTTGCTTTTTTTTTCGTTCGGTCAGCAGCGAAAGTAGTTCTCGGAACCGCATTGATGTGCTGTATTACCTTGAAAGTTTTTGGGCCACTTGGGATGGCATGTTGACGAAGTGTTTGCCGGGCTTTGCTAAATGAACTGGTTGAATGTGGCGATGGTTCATTCTGAAGCATTTGAATTAAAGAAATGTCAAAGCGAGCGTTTTTAAAAAACCCATACGAAATATTCGTACGTGACTTGATGATTTAAATGCATTGCATATTCGTTATGAACAACTCGAAGATTGAATAGTGCGTGTCATACCTAAAGCACAGAAAATGCTTTGACTTTTGATTTTTTTTTTAAAAGAAGTTTACGGAAATTTTCAAATACTTTCTAAAAAGAATGCGAACTTTCGAAGGTATTCCCCATTGCCGACATGAACGACCGGATTGAATAGATTGCCTCTCCGTTAGTTCCTGGAAACGATCGATATAACAACAGAAGAAATATAGTGCTTGGTGCGATTAATTTTTTATGCTGTCGAAATGTCAACTAGCTTGGACTAGTCTCAGACGGGACGTAAGCTTCGATGTTTACAATTGCGGCAGAATCAATCACGTATTATTGCAAAAATTTCGCTGAGCTCTATAGCGCACTGAGTCTCCAGATATGTGATCTGGGATACGGTCTACAGATGATGTAAGGGACATCTTAAATATCAGCTTAGCAAAATGATTACCGACTTCCCGTTGGAAATTGCATAAACGGGACTCCTTGACCACATCTACACTCAAGGTCAGAGTCAGAATTTCAAGACTTGAATTTTATCGAATCGCGAGAAAATGCAAATTTTAACACAATCAGAATAACTGTTACTGTGTTCTGTCTCCAGAAATTCTAACAAAACACTTCAAGAGTTTTTGTTTGACAGGATCTGAATGAGAACGGAAGCTGTAAAGTGTCCATCACGAAAACTGACATTGGCTCATGCAAATTTATTGTGGTTTTAAAGCATTCTTTATTGCTAAACCACTGTATTCAAAGCGTAAATAAAGAATCCCGCCATGGAAGTCTTCATAAAGGACTAGCAAAACTTCAATTTGCTACTTGAAATTTGTTTAACTCTATTTTGAAAAGTTGGCTTTCCGATTGGTGAAGCATATTCCAGTATAGAGTGAACCACAGGACAGAAGAAAAATTTAAATTAAATTTCGCCTTGCAACCCATTCTGAGCTAGATCTAAAGATTGAGAGCGAAATATCTCTCGAATAACAAAACTTTTTATTGAGAATACCTGAGAGGTACTATTTTGGTGTTGTCTTACCTCAATTTGGTATTCGCAAATCATTGTGGGAACATTTTTATGGTATTATCCTCAGGTTCTACCCGTTATGCAGCGCTTTTGAATACCAAGGCCAATAACAAGATATCCGTTCCTGCTCGGGTTTTCAAGAGATACCTCGAGCTGAATAAAGGCTGAATAACCTTTTTTTTTCGTGAATAAGCCTCTGATCAGCTTGCAGTTTTTGTTGTTCAAAATTTGTTTTGAACCATCCCTAACTAACCCTAACAAATAGCTCCAATCAAAGGCTATTACTGGTTCAAGTAGTTTAGTTGAAGTAAGTCTAAATAGTTTTACGCAGCTTCATTTTTAAGCCGTAATATGTACATAAAAATTGCATTGTTAGCAGCTTATAAAGAAAAGTTTTAAACGCGTTCCAAATTCGCTCATAGCCTTCTCGCTTGCTGCTTATCTGAAGAAGTTCAATTGTATAATTTCCCATCAAAAAAATTTCATTTCAACATTTAGATCGCTTTCAGAAAAAAGACAAAAAAGAAAATGGATTTCGGATCGGATTTGCACTGAGAATTCTTCTTAGATCATAAGCTAGAAAGCATCACTCTGCACTTAGTGTTTTGTTATTGTTCAATTCAAAATGTATTGTTTCGAAATATCTTTGATAGAATTTTGAACTGGTTTTAAAATTATTGTTACTCTTGTATCAATTATTGTTACTATTTGTATCAATTATTGTTACCATTTCTATAAAAAAAAACTCTAATTTTTGCTCCCAATCAGGTCATTTATGTTGAAATCTTTCTTCAGCTGAAAATTTTATATTCCTTGGAACCTTATCTAGCAAAGATTACTTTTTAAGGCAATAAGAAATTACTGGGCTTACCAAAAGCCAATTTGAGATGGCTAAAGGCTGAATAAGCAATTTGTTAAAGGAATAAGCCTCTATTAAGCTTGCTGTTAAAGTTTTGGAAGATTTCAATTGTTTTAATAATAAAACCCAACAAAATAATCTGCTCATATCACCATTTGTGATCTTACCAGAAGTCCACATTCGGATTGTTTTCAAAATAAAGAGCATGAACACCCCAACATTTCAAGAAACTTTCCAAACATCCTGTCAATAACTACCTTCTTATTTCCTTACTGGTCCAAAAAGGTATTTGTTTGCCCCTCTGACTCTTTTTGAAGTTTGCATGTCGTACAACGGTTCATTGTTTCAATATGCCACCCTAGCAGCACACTGGTTGCAAAACCCGTTTATGTAACTGCAATGTGGCTCAATTCAGTCCCAATCTAGTTGCTGCCACCAATTATGACACTCGCTTGGGCAGCCTCACAGCCAGCAAACTGTTCAGAGGACGCCTCCAGAAGCAACACATAACCATCATAATTGGTTTCAGCAAACTTGATTGTGACTTATTTCAGTCACATGTAAGTTATTTCAACCGATTTGCGACAAACGTACTGTTAGGGCTTCTACTTGATCCTCTTCCAAAAATATATATATGACTATTTTTGAAGCCTGCAGGTCGTAGATATACGTTTCAAGACTGCCTGGTGAACTGTCCACGTGACGCATTTTACTTGATCCCGAATTTCCCGGTTTTGTCATTTGGGCAATGTAAACGACGAGAGGTTTTGTGAGCTAATGATTCAATTCGCGGTTCATTTAACTCTCCTTGGTTACGTATTCCAATTGCACTCATCGGTAGATTGACCGTTAGTGCTCCACGTTATCCTTGCCTCATGGTTGTAGACAACTACCGATCTGATCAATGTTTTGTAGATGGTCGTTTTTGTAAGGCAGTGAACTGTTTTTCATTTCAATGGTCCAAATTTCCAGCTATAATGTGAATTTTTCATCTCTCAGGTGGTGTCATTATCGACGGTCACCAATGAGTCGAAATACAAATAATCGTCTTCCACTTTCAATTTGAGCTCGTATTTAGTCTTTGATGCATTAATAACAACTCAACAATTTGAGTTGAAACAAGGTTTCATGGATCATGGCATAGAATTAGTCAATATAAAAGCATTCCTAAATCACGACAGAACTTATAATATTTTGTCTTCGATCAGTCAAGTTCCAAATTGGTAAAATTATGTGAACTACAAGACTTATAGAATGCTTTAAAACCACGACTTGTGGAAGACCAGGTTAAAACTACGTTTACCAATTTCGAACTGAATTTATCTCGATTTTCGTAGGCACTGATTGTGCGCAAATTTGATACAAAATTTTAACTTCCACCCAGTTCTCGATGCATTTTAGCTTAAAGTTGCAAACACAATGTGAATGTATTTACTAAAATTGATTTCTCGCATTATTGTGTCTTAAGTGTCTTCAGATTTGTCTGAAATTGAAGTCTTCTTGGAAAACGCTAACTATGGATATTTTGGATTATCCACAAAGAGGCTAATTGTCGGAATTTAGATTGCTTAACTGCTCTGATTGTTCAGAGTACGAAGTCCTAGTTTAATTTTCCGAAGTTCTTAAATGGGTCTTCCTGTTTGTTTTTTTTTTCAACTTGAAAAATATAAGCAAAAAATGTTCAAAAAATAAAGTTAAAGTGCGCTGTCAAACTCAATTTTCAGTTTAAAAAAACCGGCAAAAGGACATTATTTACTTTACTTTTGCTGGTCAATTGTCCTTTCAGGATCACATCAGCCCCACAATTTTTCACCAAGAAACTGGGTTTGGGGCTGAGTTTCACGAGCGTCCCACACTTCCTAGGGGTTGATCCATGCGCCAAGGACATGCGTGAGCCGTTTTTTTTGAAGAAACACTCGGATCACAGAATTTTAAAATTATGAAAAATTTCGTTTTGATTTGAAAAGTCGCAAAGGGTGCATTTCCGATTAAGAAAAAAAAAAACAAAGTAAAAGTTTTGAGCCTTTTTCCAGAAATATTTCTGGTGCATTTTATCCCAATGAACTTTGTCGGGAAACCTTAAATTGATGGCTGATATGTTCTACCGTATGGGTTGTATTTTAAATCAGTTTATTTAAGTGATTTCTTGACCTCCCTGGTGCACAATCTATCCTGAAAGGGACACAAAAAATAATCTCAATTCAATTTAGTCTACCTCCCTTGAGAATCTATTTAACAAGTGCATTTCCCAAAATTTAACAAACTCACAGACACGCAATCACAGCTTGATTTAGACTGCTTCGAATCAAACTACTGTTGTGTCAATCCTGCTTAGTGGCAATCTGAAAATGGAGAATTGGCCGATTTGTTAGAGTAGAAAAAAAAACCTGGCATATGGCAACGTTGTGAATGAGCCGAATATTTTTTTCTTTTCTCTGTCATTCGCATTCTCTAGGAACGAGTAACTGGAAGCTTAGAGAGCACCGCTATGCACTCACAAAATGAGCTTTAGTTCAATCTTTTAGGTGTCATTGCAATTATATTCATCATACTGTCCGGATTTGAACTCAATAATCAACAATCTCAATAAGAAACATACAAAATCAAAGTAAAACATTTGACTTTGCTCATTGCTGAAATTAGATCACTTTCAAATTTGTTGAAAGAAAGTCATTTTTATCCTGCTAAATGCCAATCTGAAAAAAGGAAAATTGGTTGATTTGTTAGAAAAAAAAAAGACTAGACATGTGGCAACTTTGTGGATGAGCCGATTTTTTTTTCTTTTTTCTCTGTTATTCGCATTCTCTGAAAACGAGTTTCTAGAAGCTTAGAGAGCACGTCTATGCAATCCCAAAACGAGCTGTTGTTGAATCTATTTTGTGTCATTTAAATTATATTCACCATACTGCTTACTTCAAGTTAGTCCGAATTTGAACTAAAAATATTCAGTATTAACATTTTTCGAGTAATACATTTGGCTTCTCTCACTGCTGAATTTAGATCACTTTCAAAGTTGTTGAGACAAATGTTCTAAAATTGTTCTTCCATCGAGCATCATTCGGCCAGCATTTTGTTGAGTCTAATATGTGTCATTTAAATTATTTTCACCGTACTGCTCACTTCAAGTTAGTCCGGATTTGAGCTCAAAATATTCAATATTAAAGTAAAACATTTGAATTTGCTCATTGCTAAAATAAGATCCCTTTCTACGTTGTTTAAAGAAAATAATTTTAACTGCTTCGAATCAAACTATTGATGTTTTAGCGCCATCCTGCCAAACGCCAATTTTGGAAAAGAAGAGAGGGCCTATTTGTTTGAAAAGTAAAATACTAGACATGTGGCAACTTTGTGAATGAGCCGAATATTTTTCTCTTTGCCTATGCTCTCCCAAGTGAGCTTTTGTTCAATCTATTTTGTGTCACTTAAATTATATTCACCATACTGCTTACTTCAAGTTAATCCGAATTTGAACTAAAAATATTCAATATTAACACCGCTGAATTTAGATCACTTTCAAAATTGTTGAGGCAAATGTTCTGAGAATGGGCATTCCATCAAACATCATTCGTGGAACATTTTGTTGAAGCTAATATGTGTCATTTAAATTATATCCACCGTACTGCTTGCTTCAAGTTAGTCTGGATGTCAACTCAAAATATTCAATATTAAAGTAAAACATTTGACTTTGCTCATTGCTGAGCTTAGATCACTTTCAAAGTTGTTAAGTGAAAGTTATTTTTACTGCTTCGAATCAAACTATTGATGTGTTAGCGCCATCCTGCTAAACGCCAATCTGGTAATGAAGAGAGGGTCTATTTGTTACAATAGAAAAATACAAGACATATGGCAACTTTGTGAATGAGCCGAATCGTTTTCTCTTTTCTTTGTTATTCGCACTCTCTATGAACGCATTACTAGAAACTTAGCGAGCACCGCTATGCATTCACAAAATGAGCTTTAGTTCAATCTATTATGTCATTCAAATTATATTCATCATACTGCTTACTTCAAGTTAGTCGGGATTTGCATTCAAAATATGCAATATCAAAATTTAATAAGTAAAACATTTGAGTTTACTTTCAAATTTGTTGAGACAAATGTTCTGAGAATTGTTCTTCCATCGTGCATTATTCGTCCACAATTGGTGAGATGGAATTCCGACGTAATAGAAAACTTAATCCTACTGCATAAATTTTCCTCTTTCAAACTAGTAGCACCCCACCCCCTTGATCAATGCCACCAACTTTCTCCAACCTTTCCGCGGGTCACAGCGAGTCAATGAACTTTCTGTTATTCGTTCTCACATTTGAATCCCATTCGAGCCGAGTGATGACTTTCCACTTAACACAATAGGGCAGACAGTTTCCAGAACGATTCCATTTGAGCGACGATGAGATTCGAATATGATTTTTAATAACCAAAATAAGATCTAGCCCGTGATCACCCCCCCCCCCCCTCCCTCTTTCCCCGGGGAAGATTCATCTATCGCCGCCACCGTATTTTCCACCGCCAAATTCTCACGCACGCGCTTTTGACGAGCCCTTCGGAAGGTTCGGAACAGCTTAATTTAATGCCTCCTCACGTCGAGCCCCCCCCCCCCCTCCATCCCTTACGTCGCCATTACCGATCCATTGAAAGCATTCCACTCAGAACTCTCCCAGATGACGACGCATTGGGGCCGCATGGTGCGTGTTCTATCTACTCTGGTCTCCAAGTTGGTCCATAATCTGATCGCTTTCTCGAACGAAAAAAAAAAATGACTTGGCTGATTCACCGCGCGTCTCTCGATTGAGATGAGTCTCAAACTCATTTACAACATTTCAAACATAATTAAAACCACGACAATGGCTCTGCTTGGTCCGGCTCCGACTGCACTCAAATACGAGTGCCGCCGCCGCCGCAGCTTCAGATCCAGTTCTCCCAGTCTCACGTGATCAACTTGAACGGCTTGTTAGCCTTGAGAAAATTCCTCCACGCCGTTTTTCTCTCTCTCTCCACTACTGCAGTGACGCTGAGGCTGGGACTGACGACGCTGCCCACCTTCAATCCAATCCAGCGCTGTCCGAGACCAATCAAACTCGAATGGATCGCAACTTCGGTATGGCACTTCGAATGAAAGCTTGATGAATTCGGCTTCGCTGTCGATTAGAATTCGAAAATGATAATGATAACAAAATGATGCCTTCCATCCCCGACCATTTAGCAGCAGGCAGAAAATTATAATGACCAGCGCGAGTTGAAAGTGCCCATGGGAACCAGTAGAGGCGTCGTCATTAATCAAGCGCTCGGATTTCGCTAACCAACTTCTCAGACTCGGAGCCGGAGTTTCTAGTTAGCCGGAAGATTAATCGAGCGTTTTTGGGCGCTTGATCGAACTCGGTTCGCTAGAAACAACGCGATGGCAATTTTTAATTACCAACCCATCGAGAGACGGCCGCGAAGTCTAGAATTTACAACAAATTACGAATTACCATCGGACAGGGGAGTTCGTCGCTTGTGGCCCTTGTGGCGAGGAGGAGAGGCATTCAAGTCGTTTGTTTTTTCGATCGTTGATGGAATCGAAATCGAGGGTGGCTAATCGATTTCTGTGATTCGAGATGCTGGCTGTCGAGTTAAGGGGTTTTATGGATGATTTCCGGTTTGGGTCTTTTCGTTGCGGGAGATAGCCATATTTCATCGGGGATGTGTTTAAAGAGCCATTAGCTATGACGGTGGAAGATAGAGCTGTGGGGTTTTGAGATGCGAGGCCGGGAGATGGAATTTACCGAGAAGAACGTTTTGAACGATGTTCTCGAATGAATTAGTGTTCTATATGAGTCATAAGGAATTTGGAAAGACCAGTGATTATAATTGGAAATGTATTAGATCTGGTTTCGGGTGCTGCTGGAGAGTGGTGGTCTATTAAGAGCTAAACGAATAGATCACTTTTAGATTGCCCTAAAATGAAGTATTCTCCTTCTAATTTTCTAAAATCAACAACCAGAAAGGCTACACTTAGATAAGAAAATATTATATTTTATTTTAAAACCTTATTCTAAGACGGCAGGTAGCAGAAAGCATTCAAATATTAGAACTAACCCGACTCACGGGTCAAATAAATGTTTTGCTCAAGATTTAAAGGGGGGGAGGGAAAAGTTAAATTTCGTCGAATAGTAGAATTTGGTGAGTCCATTCCATTAATGAAAAATATGTCAAGTTCAGTTCGATCAACATCTACTTAGGTTTTTATTATTGCTATATGCTAGGCTTTAGCATAAATATCATTTTCTACTGCGCCGCCTGAACTGTCAGTTTCAAAAAGTGAAAATAAAGGAGTTCATTTTGAGGTTTAGAGAAGCCTTTTTCTCATAGGCAAACGAGATTTTTTCCTACATTTCGTTTTTCGGATCGTATTTTTTATCAAAACTTAAAATCAACCAAAAAATAACAGGTGTAATATTTTCCAAAAAGGATCAAACCTACTGAATACTTATTCGAAAACTATGGAAATTTAAAGTAACACTTCACTTGTTCATTAAAAAAAAGAACCTTAACACTGCTTTCAAACTGTCACTAGAAAACGCGAGTAAATTTCTTTAAATTTCACTAGATAATGCTTGTCTTGTGGTAGAGAGGCCTTCTTTCTGGAACTTTCAGACTTCTTCAGTGTCGAAAGCTAAACTTATATTACCAAATTCTGAGATTGGAAAACATGGAAAATTAAATTCCACACTTCACTTGATCACCTCTAAATAAATTAAAAACTTGACCGCTTCTATCCTATCACTAGTAAAAGCGAGCGAATTCTTTTAAATTCCAATAGATCAAGCATATCCTTTCACAAATAGGTCTATTTCGTCTGCGACATATAGAGATCTTCAGTGCCGAGTGCTCTGAAATTCTAAGAGTTGGTACATTCTCTTCTCATTAAAAGGCTGCATTTTGACGTTCAACTGCCTTGAGTTAGTTGCCCTTCTCAAACAAAAATTCGACCAAAATTCACTAAAATTTCAAATCAGAAACATCCATCTTATTCGAGACAATGTCGTTGATTTTCCATATTGTCGATCCCTACAACTTTCGCTTGGTATTGAATGATTCTAAGTATGAGTCCAGTTCAACTCAATTTAAACTAAGCTGACTGGTCGTATAGTTCTTCCGGCGGACCTCCGTTGAACCTTATTTGGGACTTACTATCTTCCAACAGCCTTACCCAATTCGTAGATCCTACAAAAGGCGCGAAGTCTTCCAGATTAGTCTTGATCAGTGCTTCGAATAGTCATTTCGATCCACTGCGATTCAATTGCTGATAATTCTTTCCAGAAGCTGATTTTCAAAATATTGTGTAGAATGAAATTTTTGTACTCAACTTCGTAAATTTGTTTCAGAATGTGTTGATCTAGCTTCAAAATCTGAGTCGTGAGAGCGCAATATCCCAATGTTCGAATGATATACACCATTGAATATCATTTGAACATTACAGTGAATATAACACTTACAATCATATAGTTAGGGAAATTCCCTGTTGTAGGATAAGTCTATACCTACCTTTTTCATAAATCCAGCTTCTGAAACAAGTTGTTGATAAATCAATCCAACTTAGTCGAAATTGCTATTTACAGAACTGGTCTTGATATTTTAATGGACTTCATTCGTCCCTTCATTCGTCTAGTTTAAGTTTCCAGATCTTTGCATACCCGTCGTTGTCAGGATCTTCGTAGAGACTTACTGAAGAAATTCTTGTGGCCTCCCCTTGATTTTGCTGTGGTTTTTTTTCCCTACATTTATCTTTTGGACTCCTCAGACATCTTTAATTGATATTTTCAACGACAGTTGCCTACGAACGTTTAGAAAAATTGAAAATTTAAAATTTGAATTTTGAATTTTGAATTTGAATTTGAAAATTGAATTCACAGTCAGTCTTCAAATCTTAAAATGAACCACTAATGCCTTCGCTACACAGTTAAAAAAACATGTAATTGTCTGTGTTATCTAATGCATATAAAAGAAATGCTAGATTTGTCAAACATTAATGGGATTTTTTATGTAAAATTAACCCAGATAACGCCTAAATCTAGTCTGTTGCATGGAAGATTGCAAACTAGTTGTATGGCGCATGAAAGATTACAAACAAGTTCGTTATTTACGCTTCGTTTGGCTTGGAATTAAACGAGGAAACATTTACGCGCCAGTTGAAATTCATTATTTTTTTCTGTGAAGTGGTGCTGTGAAGACCTATGAACTACCTTTCGAAGCCTTTTAAACTTCTTCCAAATGTCATTTTCTCTTTTAAACTTCCATAGCCTTGATATTCCGCCAGATATTCTTCTGGGCTTCCTCTGAATCTTTAGAAGGACTCCAGATATTTGGCCTTCCCTTGTACTTCCTCCCAATCTACCTGTACACGTCTTCCGGATGTTCTGAATTGGTCTCTTGAGCTTCCAAATGCTATGATGCATTAATGTGATTTTCAGCCTCCTTGCTGGATCGGTAGGCCAGGGAAACGACCTGGTTCCTACATATCGAACCCATCAATACATGGGCTGGGACCAATGGCTTTATTTCCCTTCCAAAGAACGAAGACGTGATCAGAGATTTTTCGTCGTCACTGAAAATCCCAACGGCGCTGACTAGAATTGATACCAGATTCACTAGAGTGAGAGGCAATCGGGCTTACCAGTCGATTTTCCAATGAACTACTTTTAAATTGTCTTTGGAGTATTTTCCAGACTTTCTTTAAAAACGCTGCATATCTGCTATTGTCAGGTTCAGGTTTTCGTAAGAATTTGCGTAAAACTGCCTGTGGTCTTCTTTAACTTCTTACTGTGATATTTTTTTGCGAATTTTCCTAAGACCTTTCCCTAAATCAGAATTTCTGGAGAGTCACGCTCATTCAGAGTTTACTTCCACTTCCAGGTTTGGAAGATTATAATTTTCAAACCAGGCTCGCATATAATATTATTCAAAAATAGGTTTTTATAATACATTAATAATCAGATTGATCTCACAAAAGGTCGCCTCATAAAATGCACTAGATTGTTCTGTCGTAATCATGCAAATTTTCGATGTCGGTTCATAATTACTTAAATGCACTTGCTACGAAATAAACGCAATCAATACACCAAATTGACGCTGCCAAACCGTCCGTTAGATATGTATCCAGCATTACGAAAATTGAGCTGAGTGTATGCACCTGAAATTATGTAAAGCCTCACTCGCGAATGTGTTGACGTGGTTCGTTGCTTCTATCTAGCAAAACGTGTATTCTTCATTGCTCTGGTCCTTTGAATCAAAATCACCCAATATGGAGATCAATCGAAATTCAAGTCAGTCTCTTTTAAGGACATACGGGATCAAGTCTCTATCACTTCGAAGTTTTCTTAGCACAAACCTCACATACTATTAGGATTTCAGGCGTAAAATTCTCAAATTTGGTTAACAATTTGAGCGTTGTTTGTTTTGTTTTGTTTGTGATTTTTAGTCTCAAAAATTGTGAAGTGATAATTAACATAACCTATAAATCATATGGAAAAATGACTCTCTCCAGTTTCACCTTAGGCAATAGCTATCATAAATTCACTCACGCTATAAGCGGAAAACTCTCATTTCCTTTTGTCCTCTCACGGAAGCTCCTCCAAAATTCGACCGGGAATGCACAGACTTTTCCCTAGTAGCACACTAGTTGCCATCCAGTTGAGATAACATAAATATGACTTGCCAAGTCATGATCAAGTTACCACAACTAATTATGATCGAAGTGTGCAACTTGTGTGGAACACACCAGGGAGCAAAAGCACTTTTATACACTTTCAATGCCAATTTCGGTCGAAACGTGACAATTTTCCAGCATTACGAAAAAATAAACCATGACAAAGAAAAAAAAGTGTCCTTTCCATATGAAAGATTTTTACTGGAACTTTGCAAAAAAAAAAGGCATGTGGCAGCTCTGATAATGAACCTTATTAAGCTTTCTTTCGCTAAATTCTTTTCTTTATTAATCGTGACTTACTAGAGTGATGGAAGCGAATCAAAACAGTGTGCAATCAATTTGAGAGGATTAAAAGCTGAATAACCCAATTCTTAATTGAATTATATGATCCTAAAAGCCATTATGAACCATGAAAAGTTTGATAAGCAACGCATGAGGCGTCTCACTCGGATTTTACACTTTGTAGTTCTTGAACCAAACTGATTTCGTTCAGCAAAATGAGCAACATTGAGGTCACAGATATTTTGGATGTTTCACATCAACTCTCAGTAGACCAAAAATAGACGAACGGGGCTTGGGAATTCTCGTCATCTCCAAACAATTTGAGTTGATCAAAAACTGGATAAGTATTTTTTTCAACTGAACAAACTTTCAATATCATTGAATTAGTAGCTGTTCCGCGTGCAATATTTGGATGGGCTCTATCCGTGATACTAAATGTTTATCTATAGCAGCACAATTGTTGCAAATCGCTTGAGAATACTTCAGTGTGACTCAATTATGTCACAATCAAGTTGCTGCAACCGATTATACCAGTTTTGTGTTACTTGGAATGTAATCTATCCATGACACTCGTTGGCATTTTTACGTTCTACTAGTTTAATTCAAATTGCGTAATCTAACGCCGTATACAAGGTAGACGAACCTGAAGTGTAAAATTATTTTTGAAAACCTACAATTTATTTTCGAGACCACCCCAGCAATATTCTAAGTTGTATGAGTGCACTGTTGATCATAATTTAGGCTTGATGAATGCTTTAAAACCTTGATTAAACTTGCAATGTTACTTGGGCTATGTTTGTCAAACTATGTTACTATACTTACTGTTCGGTAAAATTGATCAGAGAGCGATCACCTGCCTGATGTCTGCCCAAACAACATTCATGGCTGAAGTAATATTTCGATAATTTATGCGAATTTAGTTAAAAATGCCTTGTTTAGCTTCTAATCAGCTTGAACTGTAGATCGAAAAAAAAGTGTCCAATGTGGCTCATATACAACGTTGCCACAGTACAAATCAGTTCGTTCTTTTTCGTTTTCTTTTTCTTCGACTACTTGGTATCAAGATCACGTTAACATCAAATTTTGAATAAAAGATAAATAGTGTCACATATTCGGACTGCTTTTTGGAATGAATGTGCGAATGATTTTTTCTTGATTATCATGAATTTCAGACTCGAGCTGGTTTATCTCCAACCGTGGTCACTCCCCTAAGCAGTTCCAAAGCGTCTTCACGGCAGCCTATCAAGCAATTAAGTCACCTTAAATGCAACATAAATGCTGCTTTTGTCCCAATATACGGCTGCTATACTGCAATGCTTTGAAAATGCGTCATTAATGCTATTTAGCATTAGAAATACTAATTCCAGGCTACAAGCATTTAAATAGCATTTTAAATTAAACAGTACAACAGATATCATTCAAGATGCTGATACAATGCTAATATAATGCTTGTAGCATCTGATATGCAGATTTAGGCTTGATTTACTGCATATGTTAATGGATTATTGGTTACCGGGGTCAAACACCTCTATTTTTGTATTTTCGTTATGTCTCCGGCGCACAGTGGGGCAGCGAATACAGTGGTATGGCCAAAACCTCTAGCGCAGAATGTATTCTTCCTACAGTCTTGGAACAATTTGTCCAGTTGGAAAATGCCATCTTTTGGCGGGGATGATTAGTTCCCATTTCCTCCGCATAGGTGGCGCTCCAATCTATCTTTTTAACGGAGCGTTCTAGAAGGATGATTTTTTTCGAAAAAGTTGTTTAATATATTTTACTGAGAAATGTTGTAGAAGACATCAAAGACGTATCTTGCATAGAAAACAAAATATTGGCCAACTTTTAAAAAATAACGTAAAAAGTCTCGGTTTTACTATTTTTTGGCTAATAAAGATTTACAATATAAAATATAAACGGTGCAATATTGTCGAAATGCTGCAATTTGTTCATTTCAGACACATTTTGCGATATATCATACATGAATACAAATACATTTAAAATAATGTTGTAAAATTGAGGTGTTTTCATATAACAATTACTCAAAATATAGCAAAAAGTAGCAGTCAAATTTTTGGGAGAGCTTAGTGTGAACGTGGTTGGATATTTAAAAGCATGTAGTTCAAAAGGGAACAGCAGGGCTCTTTGTAAAATATCATTTTAGTATATTTAGGTTTATTAGGAAAAAGTCATATAGGAACCTATGTAGTCTTTTTTCAATATTTTTAGATCGACTACAGTGGATTAGCGAATTGAATTCCAATATTGAATTTCAGATCCCGAATGTATCTCTCTGAATTTCAGGGGAGCGTTCTTAGTCTAGGGGATCTCCTCGTCAATAATGAGAAATCTTCACCTATAAAAAAGCACCTTGTGCAGTCTAATCCGAGTTAACTCAACATTGGGTATGAGAAAAAATGCAAACTGAATGAACTATCTGTTGATATAAATATGGTCTTCAACCTCACAAGTTCCGGTTTGCCTGATCTCATTGAATCTGCAAGCGAAATTTAAAGTAGATTGCTTAGAAGACAGGCGCACGGGGGCACCGACACTGTTCCAGAATGAGTTAAGATGTGGCAATGTTGAAAATGAGCAGAGGCATTTTTTTTAAATTTTATTCATGAACAGCCAGAGCCGATCACTTTTCTGGTTGTTACTGGTTTGAACGTGAGTTAAAGGCTAGTAAATTTGTGTGATTTCAGGACCTACCATTTAACGTTACAAGCGTTACGAAATCTATCCAAACGTTAGCCAAGTAACATTACATCAAGTTTGTTAAGGTTTTAACAAAGCCGTCAGATACCCCATAAAACCAAATTAACAAAACTATTGAGACATAAATTCCATTCGAACCAAGTTCTTTTATAAAACATGTATTGTTTTCTGGACTAAGGCAAACAAATCTAGGATTAAAGTGACATATCAGAAGATCGAATGACTAATGTTGTGTCACTGATAGTGGTTTGATCCCGTTCATTTGGTTCTGCAAATTTTACCTGATTTATAGATCGATGTGCTCAGTTTTTATCTGCCTAAAATTTGTGTTTCTTGGTGTTACGATTTCATTTTATTGAAAGGCTCAATCGCGTTAGTTTTGCGGAGCCACTATCAAGCCGCTGCAACCGATTACATCAAATGCCAAACACTTCATGTCTCAGCCTCCGAACCTTGAACCTCGTGTTACGCAGAGGTCACAGACCGCACACACGCGCACCACACCAACGGCAGTCAAAACGAACCCCCTTCGGAATGATGACTCATTAATCCCTCCGCACAGTACCGAAGATGGGCTAGATGCTGCTTCTGTTGCTCGCCTCCAGCTAATAAAATTACTTTTTAATGATTCCCGTAATCAGAATCCATCAATTTATTATCCCTACTTTGGCGGCGAGCTTCCATCTTCGGTTTCGGATTTACGTCGTATTTTCCCTCCCCCTGCCCTTCCGACAGAGATCAACCGATTAGGCTTAGGACACACAAATCGTCGATCGCGATCGAATCCTTGACGATCCGATCCGTCGCCAAACCGCCTTGAACCGTTGTCATTCGATCCGCACCACTCGATGCAGGCGAACCGATTTTATTATTCCGTCGTTAATCACAAATTTACACGTTTTGTTACGATCGACTAACCACTCGACTGTGCTTATATCTTGGCGCGAGGCGAACGAGCGCGCGCTTGCGTCCATTCCAGACGATCCGGCCGCAATCGGTGCGCATGTATGCGCATACATAAATCGAGGCCTAAGGTCCACCGCATTGCCATTGCTGTTGCTGCTGCTGACGGACTGACTGACAAACCAAACCAAACCCGTTTCATGTGTGCGATTGCAAAATCGTCCGTCCGACACGCCGAGCACAGTATGATGGCATTTCGCCGTGTGGTGCGGCTAACCAGCCACTAGGCACCGATTTGAACCTGTTTCGCGCCCTCACTCGGCGCGCACCTGCATTGGCTCACACACCCTTATCCTAGGTTGTAAGTAGCCTCGAGCTTGGGTTCTTTTTTTGCGGGATTGACTTTTTGCCTACTATTGCATTAATATTAATGGGCTCGCCTGCCACCCGTCGTGGTTGTTGAAGTTCTAGCACAACCAATGTATAGGGTTTTTGCGCCGAGGCCGTAGCCAGCCGAAGAAGCAGGTTATTCTTTATGCCTCGTCTGCTTTAATAATTCAATTAATGTTAAGTTAATTAAGTATAATTGCAGAATTTATTCATTCATTTCATCATAATACACAAATTGCACGCCGGGGTGACTGCGGTGGTCGGTGAGTGTGTGAGAGGGGAGAAGATCGATTGGCGAGATGTTGTGATCGATTCCTGGCTTGTAGCATTAAAACAGAATCGATCGGACCGATCTTCGTTCGCTCCCACGCTTCTGTTGCTTTCGTTCGCCCAGAATCTCGGTGTAAGATACAATCGCTAATGGTTGTCGTTTCGGTACGAAACGCTGCGGTTGAAGCAATCGGTGGTTAGGTTGTATCGAATTTAGAAGGTTTTATCTGCCGAAGGCGTGTGATTTCGATTGGAAATGCATGCTGGCACGATAAAAGGCGATTTAACGTCATGTAACGCATGGTAACGCTGCGTAACGCCTGTTCGATTTTCTTGGCTTTCGTACCGCTTAATCTTTGCGAATGCCGTTGGGTAGGGTCCGAAGCTCGAAACGATCGCATTGGGCAACAGGGGAGGTCAAAATACGAGGCAACGTGCAATTTCGACCGACCCATTTGCAAAGACGACAACATTGTATTTCCCCATAAATTTCGTGCAAACAAACCCATTAACCGTCACCTCCGGCTAATGGCTTCATCAATGCACGTCTTTCAGATGCCTTTCACCGTAAGGTGCGTTAAATTCAAACGATCGAACGATCGCGGTGATGGTTTTTCACCCAGTCGATCGGCAGCACAAAATTTCAACGCGGTGGAACGGCTCGTAAACAATTCCGGCACAAATCCATTACAAAGGCGGCGACGCGCGTGTGTGATTCATCACCTCAAGTCATTGAGCCATCAATTTCGCTCGGGTTTGGAGGCAACAGCTGATGCAACTGCGTTCAATCCAGTCCATTAACCTCTACGAAAAAAAAATCGCACGCAAGTCGATTGACGTGTGGATCCTCAATCATTTTTCACGATTGGTGCGAATTTTCGTGGCGGCGTTAGATACACTCTCGTGCTTTTCTGTGTGCGAGAAGTCGGCAGTCGGCAGTGCAGCGTTGTTTCAAATTTACCACTAGCATCTGGCGCTGGCACTGGCGCAGGAAAATTCCAAGCTCGACCGACGCGCTTTCACCCAGTCAAGCTCCGATTTTTTCCTCCCTGACTTGAACGCGCGAACGTTTTCGAATGCTCATCAGAGCGAGGAAGAGAGTTTGTGTTCGTGTTTTCTCGAAGCTTATTTTGATTTTTAATTAAATTTATAGTTCCCTACCCCGCCGGTACGGGTCCCTTTGTTGCTGCTGCTGCTCGACTCATCGATAGGAGGCAAGCAATAAAAAAGCACTGTGCAGCAGATTGAGCAATGTGCAATAATTATTGACATGCGATCGTAAATTAACAGCCTCGTTGGATCGCTGCTCGGACGAACGTGGAATTTTATTCATGCATTTATTCCGAATGCACTGGCAGTCGGCTGAGCTTGAACCGACTCTAAATTATCGATAATTTGTAATTGCAGCTGCATTTGCAAGGAATAAAGGGCCTGTTTCGACTGGGTAACGCTTGCGTAACGGTTATATGATGATTGATGAGATTACAGCTGGGAATGGATTTTAATCTATCGTCAGTCCCGTTCGCCGTTATCATTCGATTTCATCGAATACCATCGTTGCCAAAATCGCCCGCCTGTGCTACTTTCTCAGTATCATCCTGCAAAGATTGATGACCGATCGAATGTGTGCTCACCTCCGGGCCAGGTTAAAGATCGCTAATATGAAAATTGAACCTGTTCCACGAACGTGAATCCTAAAAACAAAACGAACTCCACATCTTATGACACAGATCTCGCATTAGCACCAATTCGCAAACAAACGAACTAGCTAACGAGAAAACGATGCTGATGATCGTCATCATTAAACATCACACAACACACGCACGAAAGGCTAGTCTCAAGTTCACATTCATCCACCCTTTCTCGTTTTCAATTTTGCCTATTTGCCTTTTCGTTTATCGTTCTCCTGTTCGCCTTGAGTTAGACAGTGCTAATCAGCTGGCCTCGTGCGAACCGCGCCTGATTCGACGAAATTCGCAACCCAATTGAGCTCGGAACCCAGTTGCATCAAAACGTAACGCCAGGTAACGCCTGTTCCAAAAAATTACCAATCCATTCAATGTTGACCCCAAATCGCTGAAAGCTATTTTTTCTTGCCAAGAGCCATCACAGGCCTCCCTTCGAGGACCATTATGTGTGGGCATAAGCACTACAAAAGGGCCCCAAAACGTGTGGGCCTCTGCCAAAAATTTCATGTAATTTGCACCCATGTGCACCGTCATCAAGCGCCGTCCGAACTCCGAAGGGCTGTTCATTAGATAAATACTCCTCAATTAGCCCCCTCGAACTCGGAACGCTTCGGCCTGACGAGCCAGAAAATCCAAAACCACTTCACCTCTCACATTACCACAAACAGAAAAAAAAAACAAAATGCTGCACCCAAACCAGCGTCGAGCGTCGTCTTCGGCGCGAGATTCCAAGCATAATGTTGTTGCATAATCAAAAGCTTCCAATCAACTTGGGCACGATCGACACCCCGACGTGATTCCACACATCCCCTACTCGCGGCCCACAGTGCAGCAGCGAGCGAGCGAGGCGAGCTCGGTCGGAGTCCGGATTCGGGGTAATTACTTTCGACCGTCTTCTTCTTCTTCTGCCTCTTCTCGATGCTGATCGCTGATCGGATTTTTCGACATTGCCTGGTCATTATCTCACCTTTCTATCTCGCATCTCGTCGGTGGCCAGTCGAACATTCGAAGTTACACTTATGATGTAACGCGCAGACGACGACGACGACGACGGCGAGGATGGCGACGATGGCCAGGCTCAGGCTTGCTCGAAGTCGAAGAAGGAGCTTAAAGGTTTTTGCGCTATTCTAAATATGATTTAACACCCCGGCACCGTTGTTGAACTGACCGGAAAGCGTGAAATTAGGGGCACCGTAACCCAATTGGTGGCGATTGGGCGGATTGATTTGGGACGGCATTTGCGTTGGAATTTAATTTGCGATCCAAGCGGAGCTCGGATCGGGTGGTTTTCGAGGTTTTTCGGGGCCGTGTTTAAGATTGACTTACGATCCTATGTGTAACGCTTTGTAACACCTTACGAGAACGATTTGATAACTACGCCGAAGGAAACGTAAACAACGAAATCGCTTGCAATCTTTCAACAGAACAGACTAGATTCAGGCGTTATCTAGCTCATATTTAGGAGAAATATCCCTTGAACAAATGCCAAATCTGCCAAACCATTTAAATGCATTCAATAATGGCAGTCAATGCATCTTAGAGTGACCCCAGCATTGCGGTTTAATCGGCTTCAAACTGATTTAAGTCGCATTTAGAAGCAATACCTTGCACACTTTGAGTGTTTTAACCATCTTACTTTGGATTTGTCCTGCACACGACTGAATGTATGCTGCATTCATCAACGCTGTCATCTTTACAGTAGGCTTCAACAGCATTCACTTGCAATCTTTCATACAAACAGGATTCAGGCGTTATCTAGCTAAAATTTGGGAGAAATATCCCATGTTTCATGCCAAATCAACATTCATTTATGTATTGTTGAATATTATAAATACATCACCAGTGTCTAACAATATCCTTTTGTTTGTGATTGTGGTTTATGAACTCGTCAATTTTATTTGTTTAATATACATGTACCTTTATTGGTGGCAACAATTAACATCATATCTATGGTTCATTTTCAGTCAAATTGGATATCTATTATAATCTCTGGAAAAAAAATCGAACCTGTTAAATATAAATAATAAAAGGACTAATGATTGATCAGTTCACATGCTTTATTTTGATTAATTGCTTTGATTTTGTTTGCAATGGTCAAACTACAATATTTTTAAACTTTGAGTATATACACCAAAAATTGTTATTTTTTTAAAACTGCCATATGATTACTTTTTGCCCAAAACGTAAAACGTGATTCGAATAAGGTCGATAAATTGTCCCGGTCCTGAGTTATTGCGAAAACAAACGATGTCAAATAAGACCTGAGATTGTATATTCTGATGATTTCAAATCTTTAGAAATTCATCTTCAAAGTAGTTCGTTAGTATATAAAACATTTTTTATACTCTCCATCATTTTAATGAAGCAAACGAACTGATTGATCCAATCCTAGTTGTATTTTTGCTTGATAAAAAGAGAGCGAAGAACTTATGTTTGGCAACGTTGTTAATGAGCCGAAACAACTTCTCCTTTTTTTCTCGTTTAACTCTAACTAGTTTGAGAATGAGAAAGAACCGACCGAGACGCAATGATGCTATTTGAGTGAAGACATATACTCTAGAATGAATTTAATGAATATTCGTCAATGTGAAGTGATTATTTTTTTAGTTTAAAAAAAATCTATGGACTAATGTTGTCAAATAATGTAACCATGATCGAATTTCTCAAAGAATAATTCTTGAACTACTGTTCAGCCAAGACGGTTTGTACATCACTAACCTATAGTGTAAAGTTGCAACAAGTTGGATTTGACCGAGATAAGTTACATGAAAGTTTTCACAACCGTTTTACGACTTGTTTTCATCAAAAATCGTCTTAAAATATTGATAACAGATGATAACAAAATTTGTCAATGCTGATAACTAAATATGTTATGCGATAACAGATGAGTTCAAAATGATATCGGACATAACAAAACTTGTTACTTATTTGATATCAGTTTGTTATTTTAATTTGCTAGGGTTTGCAGCTTAGATCGATATTAATATTTATGGAATTCAGAGCGAAAACCAGCGGTTTTAAGACGCTTTGTAGTGGTAAAACTTGAAACTAAGAAACATTATTTAACAATTTTTGGATGGATATTTTAGCTGTTTGGCAATTTTGACTGAAACATGGTTGTGAAACGCTTTGTAACGCTATGTTCAGTTAGAATTTCCATTTCTTTCGTAGATTATTTCGTCAGAAGTGTGTAATTTGTGTAATATGGATATCCTTTTTAATTTTGTAGATTTGCTACACGAAATTGGTATGCTTTGTGAATTTAAATTTATTCACTCCGATTCCCTATTTTGAGATTGCTGTGAAACTCTCTACGATGATGATATATTACTACCATCTATTGTAGCAAGGTAACTTTCCATCGCAGTGGAATAATCTGAAACCCGATCAGATCAGGATACTATTGTTATTTGTGATCGTCAAGCTCCTGTATAAAGAGCCAAAAATCTTTGCAGAGGCACTCACGCGAAACCAGTGAATATAGGAAAAAGGAATCTCCTTCCAAAAGCAAGTTCACACTCGCAGCACTAGACGAACCCCTGAGTCGCTGAATAAACCCAACAGGAAGAGCCCGCCTTCATTCCGCGAAATGTTGCAAGAAAGAGGAGGCAATCCTATGCTACCCATCTAAATCGCGTCACATGGGTGCCCTGATGGTCCCTACTTTTCCCCATTGTATGTTTTGTTATGAAGACTCAGTACATTTTGTCGTGGTCATTTGATTGCTTACCTTGTGTTAGAATTGTTTTCTGAATGTAACATTCGTTACAACCATATCCCGTTCTAAATTTGCTGACTAAATGTTATTCTGACGTAGGGTCAAGGGACGTAGGGATATAGGGACAAAATGGACCAAAATTATTTGTTTTGCCTTGAGTTTTTTAGAGCATTTACCACCTCTCAAGTGTCTGAAAATCATTTGCGGGATCCACCCGGTCCACATTCAGGCTCCTCCAAGGCCTCCGGGTGGTTGTCATTATGTTTCTGGGTTTGAAGAGGCTCATTTCAGTGATGCTGATCCAGACCGAGCCGTTAAACAAGTTTTAATACTGATCAACCTTTTACTACCAACATTTGGAGGGTTTAAAAACATTGATTTCAAATTGGAAAAAACTTCCCTGTATGCTGTTGGCGTTGCTTGCGCTCAGCTTTAAGGTCTTGAGAAACCCTCAAGCACTCAAGGTTCCTAGTAGGTACGAAGACTTGAAGACTGCTCCTGGTGAAATGAAATAATGGTCCCCGTGTGAAGAGGCCTATGATATATTAAGGACTTCATCCGCCATTAGAGGAGCTATTCAAGTCATTCTGACGATCTTGGATATATTTCAGCAGTATTATTGCTTTTTTTGGTAACTATGAAAGCATTTTGACGACTTGAAGCAATTTTAGTTCGTGGATTTGTATTCTTTCGCGTACATTTGAAGTTATGTCAAGGTTACAGATACTTCCACTGATTTCGAGATCGAATTTACGAATCAGAAACCTTAAAAAACCCATGGTTATGGAATATTCCGAGCAGTTAAGGACATTTGGTAGCTTTCGCCCATTAAAAGCAACACTGGCTCCCTTAATAGGTTGCGTTCGAAGAGAAAAAAAGATGGTGGTAAGCGTAGTTGCCTCTCAACCCAGTCGATCTGGTATCAATTCCAGTCGGTGCCGTTGGGAGTTTCCTAGAAGAAACTTCTCTGATCACGTCTTTTTCATAGGAAGAGAAGTTTAGCCTTTGGTTCCCCTCCATGTGTTGTTGGGCTCGATATGTAGGGTAAAGGTGTCTCTAGCGCGACGAACCCGTCTCAGGCTGAAAGTCACGTAAACAACAACAGCATTCCGACTACTTGCAGCCACTTTAGTTGATGGAATGTCACCCTTCTGGTAGATTTGAAGCTATATCTGTCTTTAGGTATTTCAACTTGTTTCAAGATCTGGCTTCCAAATTAAAAGCCTCTAGAAACCCTTGGTTATTTAAGGTTCCCAGCAGTTAAGTGCACTTGAATTCAATGTTGAGCTGCTTCTTTCGTCAATAAAATGCAACACTTGTTCCCTTAACAAGTGGCATCCAATAGCTACAAAAAATTCGTCAAGTTGTTAGAGTAGCTATTGAAATCATTTTGTAGACTTACTTACCTTACCAATCAGATCAAGCCCGGGGTAGCCTCTGCTGTTTACAGAAAATGTCTCAACTCTATTCGGTCCATGGTTGCATTTCGCCAGTCTGACGGTTCGAGAATCATTTTACCTGTTCTGTCGTCCGACATTCTAACAGCTGTACAGGAATACCGGTTCCAATAATGTCCTGTTGATGATCAACTCAGTAGTTCGGTTTATTCTTACAGCTGTGCAGGACTACCGGTCTTGTAGATGGTCAACTTTGTAGTTCGGCGAAATTTATTCGACCGTAGCGTTCTTCGGAGTCCAAATTAGCCACGATTGCCATCCTTAATGCGCCTTTGTATCTCTTTGCTGGTGTCGTTATCGGCGGTCATCAACGAGCCCAGATACGTGAATTCGTCTACTACCTCGATTACACCACCGTGGATCTTAACTCGTGCTGGGAGACTAACATTGTCTTTTGGGGAGCCTCTTGCTTTCATGTGTTTGTTTTCAACGCATTAATCACGAGCCCAATCCTACCTTAAGTCAGATGTACGTTTCCGCCATCGTCTCAAACTTACGTGCTACGATATCAATCTGCGATACCAAAAAAATTTGGACAGACTTACTGAATATCGTGCCAATCATTTTGCAAGCCTTGTGTTTAATATATTAATTTAATCCTATCCATGCTAGTTTTGATGATCTCGAATTAGCCCAGACTACTTAGGCTACTACAATTGGCGTGTTAAAAGGTTCATTTTGGAGAGCTTGGAGTTGGCGATCTGGAAGCTATGTGATGGCTACGTCCTGTTAGATTCCAGACACAGAATTGAATGTTCCTATCTGTTTTAGGAAATCTGCGAATAGTTCTATCAAAGTCGCCTGGCTTCGAAAAAAATTGGCCTAACCGTTGAGTAAAATTCGTTGAAGATCTCGTGTCACTGAGATGCCCTATTATTGCCCTGTCGCATGATAACCGTGAGAGTTACCAATACTATTATTGCCTATTGTGACTAGATCAGATTGACCAGATTCTCAAAATAAGGTTTCCTTCTAGATTATACGCTCAATAGTATTAGCTTCTCAATTAGGTAACGGAAATTTTAAAATTTAAACATCAACGATAAATAGAACTTAATTTCGCTAAGTAATGGCCTCAGAACACGCCAAATTGAAACAGTAAGGAGTATTTTCCGTGGCCAGGTCCGCAGCCATTGCTAGCAAACTCCGTCAAATTCAATAGCTCGACAGTGAATTGGCAGCTCTGAAACTTCTGTGACTTCTCATGACTGTCTTGAAACCATTAGCTCGTATTCATTTTTGGCGGTCTTTAAGCCACTTTTGACGCTCTACAGTAGAACGTTAGCCGCTTATTTGGTGGTCTTGAATCCCTTTTTTTTAACTAATTAGAAATTTTGAAGCGGTTTTAGCGATGCTGATATGACTTTTTTCAAAATTGAAGCAATTTTTTTAAGCTTGAAGTCATTTCAAATAACTTGAAGTTACCTCGACAAAGTCTTGAGTTTTGAAATCGATTTTTAAAGTCCTGGAACTATTAGGCAGTTGTTAGTCATTTGCTCGATGATTAAAGTATGCAATTTGAATCATGGTTGTTGTAATTGAAGTTGGCAACGGTCACATTGGAGATCTTTAAGTCATTACAGTGATCTTGACGCCACTTAAACGATCGTAAAACCATTTTGATTGTTCTGAAAACGGTTTTCTAATATTAGAATACTCACAGAATAATCGAATTCCGATCATCATGTTGACAATTTTACGGAATCTTAATCTGTATCTGAATTTTACTCAATATTCCACAAGCCCGTTGAACGTTTAAGGTGGAACCATTTTACGAAATTTCAGTCATTTACGGTTTCAAATCAACTGAAAAAAAAATTAAAAAAAAAAACTAATTCAATCCGGTTCCTAATCATTGTTATCCTGATTCGCCATTCGAAAAGCTCCAGCTTAGCTTCGCTTAGCTAAGCTTGACTGACTGCACGTTGCTTGCTACTGATCAGAATTAGTTCAATTGCACAATTAATCAACTGAATGGGTCTGGGAGTAGCCGACTCTCCGCACTGTACAATTTTCATCGGCAACGTCCTTGCAACCAGGTGGGAAAAAGGTAGGAATGTTAGTGTGAACTTTGCTGTTAAGCGACCGTGTTTACCACTGCTTCCCTACAAAGTTCACAGGAAAGCAGATTTGTTTATGTTAGTACGGCTTGATGGATCAGGATTCACCTAGTGATATGAGTGCATATTTATGATTCATAATCGTTAGTAAACTCGCCCCGCCGAACAATACGCAACGCGTCAGGCACGACAAAAAAAACTAGTGCGCAATACAGCATCGACACAACCGTTCACAGTCGATGCTCGAAGAAAACTCCTTTTATCTTAAACTCTCAATTAAACTGTATTCTACAAACTATTTTACTACTGTAACTAATATCTGTATCAATCAAGTAGAAGCTTCAAAACAACAATCTATGCTAATTTGGATAAAAAAGAGAGTCTGTAGATGCATTTCGTGCCTCATGGCAACTTTATGCTTCTATGGATGTCCAAGGTTATCGGCTTAGCACCAACCGAAGGAGACTTAGCCATATACCGAAGGATTTCTTTATCTCCAATCCGCTCAACCAACCGCTCGCAATGTTTTGTGATAAAGTGGATGGACTATTATGAATTTAGATAACTCAATGCAGACGTCTTCCAAATTTGGCAGATTGACGGGCAATCGGTGGAAATCCACCTGGTACCTCATAGCTTAGGATGCTTAGAGGCGGACTGGAAGATTCGAAAGATTCGGTGAGCTACCTTCCCCCATTCATCATTCAAAAATCTATAGTTTAACCGAGAATCTGTAATCTTCAATAACTAAGTTTGGCAATCTAGGATTCAGGTTCGGCATTCCATGGTTGGCTATTTCTTCTTGTGTCAGAGTGATGCTATTGGGTTTAAATTCCAATTGTTCAACCAGGATGGACATTTACAGGACGAACGACAAGTCACGAGAGTGTAAAGGACTGATAGAAAAAGAATTTACAAATTGAAGATATGGTGGGTTGGGAAACATTTTGTTATGACGTTCAATCGATGAAGGTTGAACTGGTTTTGAACTCATGCCTCCTGAACTGTTAAGTCTGTAATAGTATTGATACGCTCTACAGCCGTATTTTTGCGATTCGGCTATTTCCTCCATATGTAAGTTATGGATTATTTCACTGCAAGGCACAGAACTATTTAAATTTGAAGTTACTGCTTGATTTATTCCCTAGAAATATGTAGAAGGGGATGCTTGTAACATTGAGGAGTCTTCTGGTTTGAACAAATTATGTCCAGTTGGCTTGAAATCGAAGTTCGTCGAAATCGTCATAATGGTTGGGAGTATCACAAAAACCAGTGTTCATTATTATTTCGAATTAACTGGAAAAAAATTATCTGTTTTCGAACTTTATGAACAATTTGATAGCATCTATCCGATCGACCAATTCGACTCAGCTTTCGATGAATTTAGTACCCAGAGAGCTTAAGTTTTGATGGGAAATGCATGCTGAGGCAATAACTTAAGTATTTAGGAATAGTAACGCCTGGTAACGCCATGTAACGCCTTCCGGATCTCGATGTATTTCGAACTGGCTAGCTGCCAGGAATGCGTTTCTGTGAGGTCTTAAGCTGAAATCGACGTTTATGGATCTCAAGAGGTCAAAAAAAATGAGGGTGGGTAATTTATCCGGTTAGAGAGGGCATTTTTTCCGAAGGCGCCAGTGGTGTTGCCTCTTACCCCAATCGTTCTGGTATCATATCCATTTCATTATTGGAATTTACATTACTGAGGGTCCAGGTCGTCTTCCACGTAAATACGATGCAACAACAACACCCGATTGGATTTGGAATTGTACCTTGTTTTGGTGCATCATTAGTGTTCAAGTGCAAAGCGCTTCAAATAATTCAAAAAACGTTTTGAAGAACAAGAATCATTTGAACATTATTTATTACTTGAGAGATTCCTGGAAAGATGATTAAGGTATCTTTCCCCTGACGGGTTCCTCTCAACGATGGGTTCTAACTATTCAAACGAGACTTTGCATTTTCCCTCGACCATCGAAAGAAATCGGAAATGTGATTATATTTCATCACGATTAACTCGAAACCCCAACGTAACCAGAGCCAACATTCTGAAATTTCTACCGATCTCACCCCTCACAAAATCAGAACGCCATTTCCCAGCTATTAAAAAAACAAGTTCAAGGCTACCACCATTCCCACCGTACGCACTTTCACTAAATTACCGATCGCTCTCCTAGCCAACCAAGCAAACGATCTGGAATTGGAATTGCAGCTCCCCCCTTTCCCTCGAGTGGGGCTAGACAGCTGCTAGGCGCAAGCGCAGAAAGTGAATCTTTTCCATCCAATTACTGCGCGTTCCACCTCGGAATTTTTCCCTCCAGTCGGTTGCCTCGGTGCGCCTTCGCCTTCGGGAACTAATTTCCACCCATTTTCCTATAGGACGCAGTTGTATTCACCAGTGCGCGCACCCATTCTTTACGCTGCAAATCGATCCGGCGTAATCGTTTCGGTGCGCTCGAAGAGAAGTAGATTGATTTAGCTGCGGCGCTTTGCCGATTCGTGTTCGGCGGGGTTTTATGGGATTTTCTGCCATGAGGAGTATCCAGCGGGGAACAATTTGGGGAACTAGGCCTACAAGCGGTGGCTTCTTTGTTTGTGTTTACATACCTCTCGTTAAACTTTCCTTTTCCTTCCACACGGATGGCCTTCCACTCTTTTCCCTCCTTTTTCCTTCGGAACGCGAAGAAAACTAGTTCCCCACACTAGCGCGGTTGTTTGTTAATTAGTGTTAATAGTGATAAGATCAAGTGATAGTTTATTTTTTTTTTTGCTTTTGGAAATGTAATGGCAGGCAATCATTTAGCAGGTCTGGGTGCCAGGATCGGAGAAGAAACGGCGTGCGATTCTCACCCGCCCTCGAAGATACGTGAAAAATTGGCGCGCCAATCGATGCAAACGTTGGCTCGCCAAGTCGTGCGAAACCAGCGCGAACCAGTTCGTCTCCGATTCTCGCAAACCGAGAAAAAACGATAAAAACTGACATATGAAAAGGCTTCTCCTTCTGTATGATAGATGAGACATAAGCATACCTTAATTACAGTGATTAGGCTAGGGTAACAACAAGAAGTCGAAAATCGGCGAGTCGCTCGGTTGGAACAATCCAACGAACATATTGTAGCTTGTAGTGTAGTGCTTAATTGGTAGGTTTGCCGGGGCAATCAAGCGGCGAACGAGAAGCGAGATCTGTAACTCAATTCAGAGAGGCACAAATGGAAGATACATAAATACATAATCAAAAGCAATCGAGAGAACTGCGAAAGCAAACATTTCATTCAGACGGGGAAAAAGCTGCGCCAAATGCCATTTTGATGTTGGTTTTTGTTCTTTGATAAGAAATGCGAAAAGCAAACATGAAAATGGCACGCTATCAAGGGTTCGACTTTGGACCGTGCCACAGGAACGCATCGCTTTTTTTTCTGCCAAGGCGAAGTTCAACTTTTTCCCTGATTCTGATTTCTCGTTTGTTTGTCCTACAAAGTATTGTTTTAAATACCGATTCCGAGCGGTTTAGGGTTATCTATTGAAAAGGGGGCTTAGAAATTGTAGAATAGAAGTTTGGGAAACAAATTATCATATTTACATACTAAAATAAATATTGTTATCATTAGAGGACTCACCATTTTCATCATCATATGCAACAAAAAAAGACGCAGACACTCCATTTAGGTATCATGATGACTATTTTTACATTGAATTTAAAATAAATGTTTTAATATTACCTTTTTATCACAATTGTCAAGCACGCTGCGATTACTCTATTTGTCCTATTTGCGACAAAAACGATAAGTGTATTATCGTGATTATTACTATTATTATTATTATAATTATTATTATTATCCTTATTATCGACAACATCGATTATCGAGTTTTTATTCACACAAACACAAACACATATTCATGCCTTACTGAGCACACAAATACCGAAAGAAAGAAAAAACAAGGAAAGTTAGACATGCATGAAACGCGAACACATCCATATGTACCCACACACAAACACATGAATATTGAAACCGTTGTTAGGAGTCATGCCACGAGGAGGAATGAGTGGAGAAATAAAGTTGTAAAAATGTTCTTAATTTGAAAAGTTTATGAAAAAAGAAACCAGCTGGTCGTATATTTTATTCGACGGAATTTGAAAGAAAACAATACACGGAAAGTCAACTAACATCCTTGATGACAAATATATTTGCTTTCTACTGTCTGCGGTGAGAGTTTACATTCAGGATTCCTGATCAAAACTTTATCATCAATTTAAACAACTAAAAAGTCACATTTTTCCATTCTACGGTTATGTTGAAGATTAAATTTGGGGCCTCAACCTGTCTTTCTTCCCTATTTCAATTTCTGTGACCCCTTAGAGTTATACTGATGAACAACCCTCATTTAAATATCATATTTTCCCTCTCAATGCCATTCGATAGAAGTTTTCATTTTGGACCAACGCATATTAAACCATAAAAAATTTGCAAGTTGGGACCCCTTAGTGTTTTAAGAGCTATCAAATATTCCTGAAAAGTGTTTTTTTTTCAGTTCCCTGTATTTAGTCGGAGTTTTCATGTAGGACCCCTACTTGTCAACCTTTCCAAACTCTGCGTTTTGGGACCCCTTAATTATTTACGAGTTAACTTATAATCGTAACAAATTATTCCTCGGTCTTTGGTGGAAGGTTTCACATTACGCTATAACATATTAACCTTTTTCAAATTCTGAGGGTTAGGGCCCCTTGAATGTTTGGAGAATTTAAGAATAATCCTGAAAAGTGTAATTTGTCTTCGGTCTGTGGTCGGAAATTTTCTTTGAGACCCATATCTGTCAACCATTTCAAATTGAATTTCCCTTTTTCAATTTATGTGACCCCGCTGAAATTATTTTCGAGTCAACAACCTGCATTTAATTATCATATTCTACTTCTCCATTCCCTTCGATCGTAGTTTTCATTTAGGATCCAAACATATTAACCTTCCCAAATTTCGCAAGTTGGGACCCCTTATTTTGTTAAGAGTTTTCAAATGTTCCTGAAATGTTTTTTTATTTATTTCACGCCCTTCAGTCCAGAGTTTTGACATGAAAAGACCTCTACTTGTCAAACTTCACAGATTCAGCATGTTGGGACCCTTTAGCTTTTACGAGTTAACAAATAATAGTGAAATGATTTTTGTATCTTCCTCAGTCTTGACCGGAGGTTTTAGGACCATAGAATATTAACCGTGAAATGATTTCAAATTTTGTTTGTTGGGACCCCTTAAATTTTCTACAAGTTTACAACTAACTCATTTTTCCAATCCAAGGTCTTCGGTCGGAAGTTGCATTTAGCGCCATTAACCTTTTCAAATTCTGAGAGTTGGGGCCCCTTGATTGTTTGGAGTGTTTAAAAATAATCCTGAAAAGTCTAAAATTTTCTTCATTACTCGGTCTTGTGGTCGGAGATTTTCTTTAGGACCGCCATATCTGTCAACCTTTTCAATTTGAATTTCCCGATTTAAATTTATGTGACCCCGCTGAAATTATTTTCGAATGAACAACCTTTATTTTATTATCATATTCTAAATCTCCATGACCTTCGATCGGAGTTTTCATTTAGGACCCAAACATATTAATCATTCCAAATTTCGCAAGTTGGGACCCCTTTATTTGTTGAGAGTTTTCAAATGTTCAGGAAACGTCTCATTTATTCATTTCACGCTCTTCAGTCCAAGTTTTCATGAAAGACCCCTACTTGTCAACCTTTACAAATTCTGCTTGTTGGGCCCTTAGTTTTTTACGAGTTAACAAATAATTGTGAAATGATTATTTTTCTTTCCTTAGTCTCTGGCCGGAGGTTTCATTTAGGGCCATCGATTATTAACCATTTCAAATTCGGGAGTTTAGACCCCTGAATTTGTTGAAAGTTATGTAAAGTTCCTGAAAACTATTTTTCTACTGAAAACTATATTTTTTTCATGTCACGGTGTTTAATCTGAGTTTTCATGCAGAACCCTAACTAGTTAGCACAAGTTTACAAATAATTATGAAAGACTCATTTTTCCAATCCTAGGTCTTCGGACGGAAGTTTCATTTAGAGCCCTTAACCTTTTCAACTTCCTTGATTGTTTTGAGTATTAAAAATTCATCTGAAAAGTCTAAATTGTATTCATTACTCGGTCGGTGGTCGGAGATTTTCTGTAGGACCCATGCTCCATCGATCGGAGTTTTCATTTTTCAGGACCTAAACATATTAACCTCTCCAATATTTCGCAAGTTGGGACCTCTTAATTTGTTAAGAGATTTCAAATGTTCTCTGAAATGTTTCATTTAGGGCCATTGACTTTTTCAAATTGTGGCAGTTGGAGCTCTTGATTGTTTGGAGTGTTGTAAAAATAAGCCTGAAAAGTCTTATTTTTCTTCATTGCTCGGTCTGTGGTTTGAGATTTTCTTTAGGACCCACATCTGTCAACCATTTCAATTTGAATTTCCCTATTTCAATATATGTGACCCGCATTAATTATTTCGAGTCAACAACTTTTATTTAAATGTCATATTCTACCTCTCCATGCCGATCGATCGGAGTTTTCATTTGGGACCTAAACATATTAACCTTTCCAAATTTTGTAATTTGGGATTCCTAAGTTGTTAAGAGTTTTCAAATGTTCCTGAAACGTATTTTTTAATCATTTCACGCTATTCTGTCCGATTTTTCACGCTATTCTGATCGAGTTGTAAAGGTAGACATTTACTTATCAACCTTTACAAATTCTACATGTTGGGACCCCTTAGTATTTTACAAGTTAACAAATAATTGTGAAATTTTTTTTCTTTCCTCTGTCTTTGACCGGAGGTTTCATTTAGGATCATAATTTTTTTCAAGTTACAAAAATTGGGGCCCTTAATTTCTAAACAATTAACTAACTAACTTAATTTCTAAACAAAAAACCTGAAAATTCTATATTTTATTTAGGACATGTATCTGTCAACTTTTCCAATTTAAATTTCTGTAGTCAAAGGAGGTATCGAAAAGTAGTTATAAACATTCGATGCGTTATTACGCATAAACTACTGCATATATTTTGCAGCGATGTCAAGCAGCCATTATGCTTTGTTTACATGTTCAAAAATGATTATTCGGAGTTCATTCATTTCCGTTGGTAAAGTTGTATTCAAAATGTCGCGAATTGAATTTGATGACTAAAGAGAAATTCTGCCAACAGCTGGTAGCACTCAGAAAAAGGTGTTACTCATCAACCAGATTGCGAAAAGAGTAAATGTTCACCCCGAGCAAGGTATAACGCATCATCTAAACAGTTTGGTTAAGGAGTGCTCCCTAAGGATTTACCACGAAGTGGCCGGAAACCCGGCTCCAGCAACCCTGAATTTGGACCAAGTAAAGATTGTGGATTATATTCAACGGAACAAATCTGCTCGTGGTAAAGATTTGATTATGACCACTTTTCCAGAGAAACTCAGTTCCACAGGGCTCTCTCTAGTGCCCAGGCCATGTATGGCCTGGGTATGTCCAGGAATCCTTAGAAGGAAGTTTAATAATATTAATACTGGGTATTGAAAGGAAATTATTCTGAAGGTTTGACCGAAGCCCGATGGCTATTCAAACCCAAATTCGATTGAAAACGTTTATAAGTCCTCAGGTGGTAGTTATGGTTGCTCAAGCTTATATTTTTACATTTAAAGGGAGGTTTTGCGGAAGGTCTGAACTAAAATGTATTGAAAGCCACGGAGAGTAGTTCGTAGTTCCTCAATTCTATTTTAATAAATGATCTCCGAAGGAAGTGCTCTCTGAAGGAATATACAAGCTCTCGGAAGGAAGTTTTGAAATCTTAAAGACTATTTGAGTACTGAAAAATAATTCTTCGGAACGTCTTAACGAAGTACTTGGTCAGCGCTAGAGTGTACTCAAGGCCATTGATGTTCAAATTCCGTTCCGAAAAAGTTTACAAGCCCTGGTAGATAGTTCATATATTGCCAGGACTATTTAGTTATCGAAGTTATCGACCCATCGGTAGGTAGTTCATGGAACTCCAAGACTATTTGAATATTTAACGGAAACTCATCATAAGTTCTGAGCGAAATCCGATGACAGTGCTGAAAGGGTATTCAAGCCCGAATTCGGTTGAAGAAGTCCTCGGAGGGCGGTTAGTCTGAACGAAGTACTGGGGGAAATACAGGGATATTGAAGCGCAAATTCTGTTCTGATGATGTTTACAAGCCTTCGAAAAGAAGTTGAGCCAGCAAGACTTTAAATTTCCACTTTTATTGTTGTTTTTTTTTGTGTTCTTCCAATGAGCGGAGTAACAATCTATGATGAAATTTTTCAGAAGCAGATAATTTCCCATCAACACGAGATGCTCTAGGAGTGGACAGTAATGTATTGCTCGAACAAACAAATGACGAGAAGGTATTGATAGTTTGAGTACGGCAGGCTGTGAAATAGAAAGATGCAAGTTGAAAACGAGCGGAGGACATTTGAACGATAGTATGCGATCGAGCAATTCAATTTCTTCGCTCGAGCAATAAATTACTATCCACTCTTAGAGCTTTTTATGTTGATGGGAATTTATCTGTTTCTGACAAATTTCATCATATAAATTTTCGTTGAAAAAGCTGACGTGTAAGGGTAGTTTGTCTATTGACAAAACTGAGCATTTACAGGAAATTCTTCAGAAGGTCTGAACGAAGCCCGATGGCCAATCATGTCTAAATTCGGTTTGAACAAAATTATAATCCTGATGGCTATTCAAACTCAAATTCGGTTGAAGAAGTTCAAAATCCTGGGAGGGTACTTAATGGACTGTCAAGGCTATTTTTGAATTTGAAGGTAAGTCGTTAGTTTGAACAAAGTCCAAATGTTCAGATGATGAAGGAAATTTTTGGCTCGATAATAAATATAATAATATACCGGCATTTAATTTATATTTTAATTTTGACAAGCGAAACTATCGAAAAAATAATTTCAAGTATTATGAAAATTAATGATTGCAAGACAACACCACCCTATTTCACCATGAAACACGCTACAAAAAAAACAGACTACCTAAACCAACGAACCAACCATTGATTTCTAGCATACAAAAATTGACATATATGTCATAATGGGAGCCCCTGTAGCTGAAAATTATGTGCTGTCACTTTGCATAAATGTCACTTTGTAATACTGCATGTCGGTTTGTAAAAATAAAAATTATTAGTATTTTCTTGTTTAAAAATCGAGAAAAAACAGTTGAGATTCATAAAAAATATGTTTGAGTTAGGAAGAACGCCCATCATCGATACAGTTGGAAAAAACATGTTTTTTTTTTATTAAAACCGCCTATTGCATATTATTATTCGATCGGTCTGAACTCAGGGCAATTTGGAGGATAAATCTCTTTTTCGACGAAATTAACATTATTCGAAACACCAAGACTCTTGCGGCAAGGGTTGGGTGCCATGCAAATCTGAAAATAGCGAAATATCGTTAGAAATTAAACACTTATAACTTAAGAAATATTCGATTTCCGTTGAAGAAACTGACAGGAATGAAATTCTCCAAAAATTCTGAATGAATTCACGTCTAAGTTCGGTTTGAAAAAAATTACAAACCAGATGGGTATTCAAACTCAAATTCGGTTGAAGAAGTTTACAAGTTCTCGGATGGTGGTTTATGGATCGTCAAGGCGATCAGAGTAGAATCCATTCATTCTGGAGAATTTCTTCGAGAGAAAGTTCGAGAGAAGGGGTGGAGCTAAACTCAAGACTATATAAGTTAAAATTCCGTTTTGACGAAGTGTATGGATCGTCAAGAGGAAAGGAAAAAGCCTGAGTGTTTAGAATTTCGGTGGAATTTCATCTACTACTGCTAGGACGAGACGCACCTGGGTTTTTGGAGAAAAATATTTTCTGCTGTTTGCCCTTCGGAACGAAGTTCTCAGTAACTTTGTGGACCGTGTTATATTTACTTAACTAAGTTCAGTCCTCTTGAAGATTGGTCGCCTCTGATTTCAAATTTTATCCATTTTCTTCAAGTTTGAATTACACTCTCAAAGAATATGATAAACCCAAATTATTTACGACTGTTTACTATTGGAACAAGTTCAAGGGATCAGGACAAGACTACTCACAATCTATCTTCTTTCTTCGTTTAGCATTTCAACCTTATTGCTTTCACAACTCGCTTATAGCTTGCTCTCAACTTAGTGTTCTAAATGCACGTCCACAGTTGTTAATCGAAAGCTTTCGATGCCAAATACCATTTATGCATTGGTATGATTGTGTGGCAAGTACAATCATACCCTATGCCCAGGGAGACGAGAAATTTTCCTTAACGAAAAATTCCTAGACCAGACAGGGAATCGAACCAAGTCACCTCCAAAATGGTATTGCTTTATAGCTGCGCCTTTCCCACTTGAGCTAAGGGACGACCCGACAATTGACAATCTATTAAGTTTGCAAAAAGTCCGTAATCTTAGAAGACTTCTTAAAGGATCTTGATGGGGCGTTTGTTGGCAACAGTTCAAATCACTTGTATAGAAAATTCGAAAGATTCAAAGCTCGATTCAAAGTAAATCTGGACGCATTCAAAGTAAATCTGGTGGTTGGAACAGAAAACGTTTGACAGGCATTTGTTGATGTTTCATTGACGAAGAAATTGGTGAAAAAAGTTTTTCTCGATTGATCGACGCATCTCGAAATTACGGATCATGGAACCTGAGAAAAGATTGTACAAGAATTGAGTGTGGATAGAGCACAGCGCATCTATCATAAAAGTGGCACTAAGGACAAAGAGCTGAGGAAAAAGCTGTTGGGGTATGTGAAAGGCAACCCAGGTGTCTCCATACGTGAGTTGGCAAAGAAATACGATTCCAACTTTTCCACCGTGCGTAACATCCTTTCACGAGAAGTATATAAGTCTTTTTGTGCCAGTAAACATCCGAATCGCTTCCTGAAACTACACTTAGTGGCCAAAAAGCGAGCACGATTACTATGCGAACAAGTTTTCACGAAATTTGATGGCTGTATTTTAATGGATGACGAGACATATGTCAAAATGGATTAGAAACAAATCCCCGGATGACAATTTTACCTGTAAACTGGTCATGGGAGTGCCCCTTCCAGGTATAAATTTGTCTTTGCTGATAAGTTTGCTCGGAAACTAATGATTTGGCAAGGAATTTGCAGTTGTGTCCTCTAAACCTAGGTTTTCATCACAACTCACACAATGACGTCGAAGGTTTACATTAAAGAGATTCTAAAAAAAGTGGGCTTTTACCCTTCATTCGGCAACACTAGACCAACGTTATGTTTTGCGGATCAGGCAGCTGCCACTACTATAAGGAGGTACTAGAATGGTATGCGCAAACAGTTAATTTGTCGCCAAGAGATTAATCCGAATTGATTGAGTTCAGACCGACGAAAAATACTGGCAATTGTCAAGCGAAACTTGAGGATGCGGTAAAAGGTAAAACAAGTGTCACCAGCGACTGTGCTGATCAATGGCATCGATCACGTAAAGTGCGACAGTAATTACTTGTTATATATATCGTTTAACGTTTTGATCAACTGTATGTTGTTAAATCTTGAGTTATGATCACTTGAATGCGTCCAAATTGAATCAGGCTTTACCACAAATAATCGAGAATAGTGAAACAATTCCACTAGACTTGGATGATCGATCACAATCGAGCACTCTATCAACCTCAACAACTATCATCAATCCTAACCTCAACCTCAGCGCCACACCTGTTGTTTTCTTTAGATTCAAATTACCAAAAAACTCTGCTATTTATACTCAACCCCAAATTCGTTGTGACAAATTTGTCCTTAATCAATAACCGTCTCCACAACACCCACCGCGACCTAGGCGGTAAACAGCAAACCACCAATCGCCGGTGACTCATCTCCATATCTGAAATCGCCAAATTTTTGGCACATTATTATCAATATATGTTAATTTGAGGCGACGACCCGACGACTCCGACGACGCCATTACCTAATCGATGGCTGCAAACTGGTTCCCGGGCGATCACTTCTGTCGGTGTCGTTCCAAATTATGGTAAACAATCAAGACGCGTTGTTTGCTTATTCATGGTCACCCGGCGGCGGCGGCGGCAGGCATTATGGAAGCACTTCGGAAGCAGCGCGTGGAACAAGCTAGAATCTGGAAACGCCAGAAGAGAGTGAAAACTTCCGAAAAGTCACACCATGGTGGGAAAGATGCTTTCTATTTCAGTTTCCTCAACCCAAGTCTTTACGACCTGAGCCAGGCGTAAATATGCGCGCGTTGTAGGTGGTAATTGGATTCTATGTTAATTGGTGATTTCACACGATGGCGCGAGGTTTCGTGTCGCGCTTTCTGCCGAGAAGTCGCATCGTCATTGTGTTGCAATTTAAATGGTTACAAAGTTTTACTGCTCGAGCGACGGAACAAGCGAATGCTAAGTACAATATGGGAACACTTTAATTAATGCTGGCAGCAGCAGCCACAGCAGCTTCGTCAGTGGGAAGTGCGCGCGGATTCAATGCTAATGACGGCCAATTTGGGAGATTGAAATCCGAACAGAGGTTAGTGCCCTGTGGAGTGCCCGCTACTGAAGTTTCGGGTGTCGTGAAGATTGTTGATTACAGTCAGTATTTTGGACACTTTCGAGCAGTTTAGTGCTTGTCATAAATTCACAACATAGAAACAACTTTTTCAGCGACGCCACAAAACCAATCGAAAGATTAAAGAAGTATCGATTCTCTGGAACATGTTGTTCACTTTTTGCACCCATTTATCAATCAAATGACGTTCAAGTGCCTGCAGTTGATTAAGATGCCCGAGACGACTCTTTTTTTTTTTTGGTCGTCGTCCATCCTTAAATCACTGACTGAAGCTGGACAGCTCGCCAAACAAACGATCCGTTGAGACCCGAAGCTCGCCACCTGTTCCCATTCTCTTTGTGTCACGACAGGTACTCAGCCCAAGGAAAAAAAAACCGCTCCTCGCTTATAATATAATTAATGAACATGCGTTTTTTTCGGGATATGCAATGATGCAGCAAATAAGACTCTCCACAAGTGCAGCCGAGTTCTGCCGCCAACAATGCACATTCTTGCCCAAATAAGTGGACGATGATCGATGCCCCGAGTGCGAGATCTCCTGCGACCCTCGAGAGTCGAGCCAAGGTTAAACGTTATTAATCGTTTTAACTTCGGTGGTATTAGCAAACCGTTGCCACCAGTGCACTTAAAAGTGCATCATCATTTGGGATTGTATTCTTTGGCTCGAGGTAGAACTCGTTTCTGGACGGGCTTTCATCTCTTTAATAGACCTAATGAGGTTTATCTCGGATGCTGTTGCGTCCTTCTGGTCGTGATTTCAATACTCTTTTCCAAAGGCGTGAGGGGATTTTTACGAACAGCGAAGAAAAAAAACATAATTATCATCAACTTTAATCGTTACTGATACTGTGGTGAGATGCACCTACCTTTTAAGGCGAGGCCCAATGAACTCTCGCGACGCCCACCAATTTCGGAAATCTCATCGGGAAACGAACAATAACACCAACCAGCCTGAAGTGCATCTCTTCTCATTATGATTTTCCTCTCGATTAACCGAACTTTCTCCTCGTGCGCTGCTGCTGACTAGTTACTGGTAGTAGCTGCTACATAGTTAAAATTTTCACTCTTCAAAAATAAGTAAATAAACACCGGTACGGTAGAAGAAGTGAAGGTATCTAATGGTGATGGAAAACAAACAGACAATTAGGCTGATCCGATGGTGCCACGGAGTTGAATGTGACGACGACGACGACGATCTAGATTTTCCCGCAATCGCTAGCAGCTGGCAATTACTGCAACGATGATGACGACAACGGAGACGACGCACCGGCTATGGCTGGAAGTCACGCAAAGCTGGATTACTGGAGCTGAGCGGCTGAGGTTTTTGGGAAAAGTGTGTACTTAGAAAGCGAAAGTAAAGACCTATTCTTGGTCCGGATGGAGGTGAATTACCTTTCATTTTTATGCGAAATCGCGTATCCGAGATAAGGGGGAGTTCCAAAACAAGAACGCTGAATCTGGTATTAGGAATACAAACGAATCTGTTTGGAATGCAATGCTTAACATTTATAAATTTTTCAATGGTATTTGGCTCGAAATCAACAATAGATGCGTAGAAATATTTTCGATCGATTGGTGCAAACATTTCCGAAATCTTCGGAGAAACGACTGAGATATTAACGCTCAAAACCTGACCAGTTTTCGTGACGGTCGCCACTCTCTTTTTTTTAATTGTACCCCAGTACAGAAAACAAAGACCTAGTCCTGCGTCGAAGACTGTTTCTGTCTAGTTTGCTAGACTTGACATCTGCAGTCAATATCACGAATAAATGGAAATTGGAAATGCAATAGAAATGAAAGATTAAGATCTTATAGAACGATTTTGACGATGGCCAAAATACTTGAAGAAATAAGCTGGTTCAAGCTGAATCTCGTGCACGGTTATCTTAAAGTCGATTCTATTCAAGTCTAACAGAGAGAGAAAAATCGAAAATTGTCATCGAAAATAAGTAGATGATTCCAAATTACTTTTCGAACATATTTTTAATAATTGGAATGGACTCACCAAGTACTACAATACAATTTAATTTAGCCTCGTACCTTCCCCTTTGAATCAAAACGCGTAACACTTCGCAAATGAACCCTCACAGCATATCGTTTAGTTGCGTGTTCAAGATAAGGGGAAATTTCAAAACAAGAACGCTGGATCTGGTGTTACAAACGAATCAGTTTGGAAAAGATGAAAAAGCGAGCAAGTGAATTGATGGAATGTTATTGAAGAGACTTGGAATACGTTAAAAATTATTCTAAAATGAATAAGTTCTTCTGAGAGATCAAATATGCAACCGTTCTAATAGATCATAAAATCATTCGAGTATGGTCACGATAAACGCAGATTTAAAAAAAAAATCTGTCTAGTTTGATAGACTTGATAAACACCTACCGTTGATATCCCGAATAAATGAAAATCAAGATTAAGATCTTTTGTTATTCTAGAACGATCTCAACGATGAACAAAATACTTGAAGAAATAATGCCCTTCTAGCCCCCGATGCTAGCAGATGCAGCGGCGGTTGAAGCTGAAACTCGTGCACGCTTTTCTTCAAGTCAGATTCAAATCAAAGTCTAGCAGAGAAATAAATTCCAAATTGTCATTCAAAATAGGTAGATGATTCCAAATTACTTTTCAAACATATTTTTAATAATCGGAATGGACTCACCAAGTACTACAAGACGATTTAATTTAACATCGTGCCCTTCCCTCTCATAATCTTAATCCACAAATGTGTGGAACTATTCTAAGCTGCGGGCTCATCAGTTCCAACTTTTTGGGTTTCTGGAAAAAGAAGTCTTCCGCTGTGTGCCGCATGGAACTCAAACTATTGAGCTCTTTGTGGACCATTTTTGGCTTTGGCCGGGCTCTTTTGAAATAAAGTAATTACAACATGCCCGTCTAGCTCCCGACGCTAACAGATCAAGCGGCTAGTTGATTCAATTTAAAGTCTAGTAGAGAGAAAAATCGAAATTGTCTTCGAAAAAGTGTAGATGATTCCCAATTAGTTCGAATATATTTTTAATAATTGGAATGGACTCACCAAGTACTACTATTCGATGTAATTCAGCCACGTGCCTTTCCCTTTGATAATCTTAATTCCCAAAATTGTGGAACCATTCTGAGCTGCGGACTCATCAGTTCCAGATTTTTGGGTTTCTGGAAAAAAAAAGTCTTCCTCTGCGTGCCGCATGGAACTCAAACTATTAAGCTCTTTTTGGATCATTTTTGGCTTTGGCCGTGCACTCTTGCTCCCAAAGCTAGCAGATCAAGCGGTGGTTGAAGCTGAAATTCTTGCACGCTTTTCTTAAGCGGGGATATACAGTTAGAACGAGAAAAAAAATCATTTTTGAAAAAAAAATCAAGGGGAAGTTTTTACTTAAATCAATTGAAACTTTTTTACAATTATCGAAAAAGTCGTTGTATTTTGCTTGTGCCGGCTCTCCCGGTCACAGTTTTGATCTGAAACCTGCTAACCCAAAAAAATTACATTTACTACATTTACTGTTTGTAGATGAATTTAAAAAAAAAACAAAAGAAAAAAAATTGCAAATTTTGACGTAATTTTTTTTAAAATCCACATATTTTACGTCATTTTATCACATTTTTCCATATTTAATAATAAATATAATTTTTAATTCATATAGAAGGCAATACTACAATAAAGAAATCCCATAAGTTTCAGCTTAATCGAATAATTAGTTTTCGAGTTATCAGCGACATAAACTCCGAAAATGCTGTTTTGAGAAAAACGCGTTGAAAATAGGTCTGTTCGTGTCTTTTTATACGTGCTGCGCGTGAAAAAGGCGTCTTCGAAAAACGATGAAAAGAATGAAACACTTGGATTACGAATTTCAAAAAAAAGAGTTTCAGGAGCGTATTCTACGGGAAATTTACTAAATTTTTATGCTAAAAAATATTGAATTTTTTGGTCATTCTAACTGTATATCCCCCCTTAAACTTAATTCAATTCAAAGTCTAGCCGAGAGAGAAATCGAAAATTGACATCGAAAATAAGTGGATGATTCCAAATTACTTTTCGAAAATATTTTTAATAATTGGAATGAACTCACCAAGTACTACTGACGTAGCTGGGTAGCTCAGTGGTTACCGGTTCTGCTTTCGGAGCAGATGGTCGGAAGATCAATCCCAGGGCCGTCTCCTTCCTTGCTATTAGTCACTTGCCTCTTGCTATCACCACTAGATTAAAAAAAAACAGTCGACTGCGCTTTCATTCATCGCATCGCTTATCACAGTGCCTCCATGATCTAAAGAAAAACCTCCCTCACTAACACATAACTATCCTTTCCTTGACAAATGTGGAGACGCAGAGGTACACAAGGTTATTTTTCATTTATTATCGAGATTTTCAGCCCTGGGCTTGTTCATCTCCCGTCGTTGTCACTCAAATACCTTTTTAGGTGTTTTCGTCACTTGTCCGGGGGTGAGATTTGAACTCGTGATTTTCGCGTGAGAGGTATGGATGTTAACCATCACGCCCCTGGTTGCTCCCTGGTGGTTGTCAACGACGTCGTTTCGCAACGAATAGATTCAACTTAGTTATTTCCAAAATAAACTTTTATGTGTCTACACGACAACTACGTAATCGAAATTCGATAGCCATAGATCATCATCGTACAAATTAAACTAAATTCGGACCATTCAATCAGATGATTAATGCTTATAATCAACACAGTGAAATGATTGACCTTTGTACGCCTCGTACAATAATATTTCAATATATTTAGTAATTTTAGGATATAAGAACATTAATGTAGTCTTTGATTGATTGTTTGACGAAATAAATAAATAAAATGAATAAAACAAGGTATCTAACAACGGTTGTAAAACTAATTCCCTACCCGAAGACCGTAAGACGTGGCTGGTGCCCATAATGATCTATAAATAGAATGAATTAGTGAACTTGTGAAGATGTAACGTCACTAAAACGAGTGACGAGGCCATAGTTTTTCGAGCATTACTAAAAAACAAAACAAAAACCATCGCCAAAATTTCACCAATGTAAGCTTATGAATTAATAAACAAGAACATAATGTTTCAAAAAATATCATGACTCAGAAAACGTTTTTTCCGGCGTTTTAAAGCAATTTTCCTTCACTGTGGAAAATTTTGTAGGAAAACTGGCAACCCTGATTTTTTTTAATATAGTTTTTTTGTTCATATATCCATAAATCCTACGCGTGGACAATTTTTCGTAACAATCAGAGACACTTTGGCCCAAACCTGTATGATCATAAACAAATCCTCATTTTCTTATGAAAATGAGTGACAGGCCCATAGTTAGTCAAAAACCAAAAAAAAAGCCCATCGCCAAAATTTCACCGATGTACGCTTATGAATTAATAAACAAGAAAATATTTTTTTCAAAATTTTTTATGACCCAGTCTTTTAGGCTTTTCTAAGCAATTTTCCTGAACTGTGGATAATCTTCTAGGAATTTTTTGTAAGATTATATATTTTCAAACTTTTGAGAAAATTTTATTATAGTTTGGAGAAAAAAAAAAAAAAAATCGATAAAAAGTCGGGAAACTTGAATTGGCGTTTTCCAAGAAAATTGGCAACCCTAATTTTTTTAATATTGTTATTTGTTTATATATTCATGAACCCTACGCGCGGACAAAGTTTCGTAACAATCTGAGACCCTTCGGCCCAAACCTGTACGATTATGAAAAAAATCTCCACGGTCTGTTTTTTAGGAGAAGAAAAAGGAATGGACTCACCAAGAGTAGTACTTCGATGTAATTTAGCCTCTTCCATTCGTCCAGCCTTTCCATGTAGTAATTTTAAGCCAACATTTTGTGGAATTGCTTATAATAACAAACTAAACCCCCTTTTCAAACTATCACTAGCAAATACGAGCAAATTGCTTTGCTTTACATTCCACTAGAAGAAGCTTATCTTTTGACAAGTAGGCCTTTTTCGTCTGCCACTTACAGTCTTCTTCAGTGTCGAGCATTTCGATCGTATCATTCCAACCATACTCGAGTTTTTCTTTTGCCGTATCGTGCTATTTCGAATAATTTTTTCGAATGCTATGCTTTGAATTACGATTCAATAATTTCCAGACTCTTTGGGAAATTTCACTTAGGACATTAAATTTCGAATTTTAATGAGACTTAGAACGAACTCTGTTTTGAACTCCAAACAAAACTGTTGAGAATTTTGAGAACATTCAACACAAAATTCCGCTTGTATTTCTCACGATTTCGAAGAATTTCTATCAATATTCTTCTTGGAATTTACTGAATTGACTCAAGCTTAAGCTAGTTTGTTAATCTTACTGCAGATTTTGAGCGTGGGTTAGGTAGTTTTTCCGTATTTACGTGCCTTACAGCCTGAGACTGGTTGGTTTCGCAAGAGAGGCGACCTGGGCCCTACTTATCAAACCCATCAACACATGGGCCGGAACTAACGGCTTTGAAACAACATTGGAGGCGATCTGTCGATCATATAGCACCGCTCTCTTATTGTCCGTGAGTCCTCTCTCTCATTTCCCGAAATCTAACAATGAAATTGGACCCACACAAAGATTATGATAAAATAACTCAAACATAAAGCACTTAGAAGCCCTTGTGTTCTCGTGAGAAAGATCCATGAGTGCTCTATCAGGCTTAAAGAGCGGATAGCATCTATAGAACTGAGACAACCCGTGAGAATGAAGTATTGATTCGGTGTTAGTGAGGCAATAGTTTATAGCATAAAGTGTATTGCTGCTAATACAGCGACATATAAGGAACAAGGAGCTTCGAGTTTCCGAATGGCGCTATGAATTCCGTTGTGTACATCAAAGTCTGGGGACGCCTCTATCAATGATCCGTCAGTGAAGAACGATTTAGTGGAATCACCATGGGCATACACTGCAACAAATACAACCACCCGAGAACATAGGACGCTACTGATTTGGGATAATGTGACTACTTGCAGGTAGCATTTGATCTTCGAAAGAGCTTTCTTGAAGATTCTAGCCTTTCTAGTCTTCTAGCTAAGCAAAGAAATGAGATACAATAGATTAAGGGGACCCTCCCCTATATTTGGGCAATAATAAAGGAAAGTTTGTATTTTTTTTTGTGGGAGAATGAAAAGGCGTACGAACCATTTTGTAGCCGCCATTTTGAATTTTCACTATTTTTTTATCTCTTTGAAATTTTGAATAATAATCAAATTGATTCGTCAAAACCGAAAGTTCGTACGCCTTTTCAATCTCCCACAAAAAATACAAACTTTGCCTTATTTTTGTCTTATTCCTGGGGAGGGTCCCCTTAAAGAAAGAAATATGTATTTGCTCACTAGTGCCACGTAGTGGACAAACATCCAAAACCTTTTTCCCTGAAAGGTAGCTTTTGATATTCACATTAATTTCCAGAAAATTTTGGCTTTCTCGCTCATCATGATCTTGAAACAGACGTTTCAAAATTCCCGCTTGTTCACTAGTGCCATCTAGTGGACTGGGGGCGGTATAGAGTTTGTTTTATGTGACCATGGTGTTCAAAATTTTCTGAACGACTGATCGAAACGACATGGAAAATAATTATATAAATAATAAATATTAAGAAATGTAAGTAAACATTTATTTTTATATGTTAACACAGACAAACATACATAAAACTTGTAGTTTCTTAATCGATTAAACAGTCAATCAAATGTTTCTTAGTTGGTAGTATCGCCACAGATAACGCGTATAGTCGATTTTCTTACGTTTAACGTAACTGCCGCCATCTGTTCAGCTTTATCACTCATTACAGTGTGCTCAATAGATGGCGCAAGTGTGTAGGTAATACAAAATGACACCATACAAAACAGTGGACATGAACATAATGGAAAGAAAGGAGAAGCAAACTTTGGAAATGCAACACCTTTTTGAGGCATTGTCAACAGCGTCTTTATGGACGACATGATCGTTGCACGGCTGGTGAAATGCTTCAAAAAGAATTAGAAAACTGCTTCGAAAAAATCTCAAAACGAATAAATGACATACCAACGGACTAGACTAAAAAGGCAGAAGGAATAGCGAAACAAATTATTTAAGTTGTAAACGTGACACTGACTAACAAAATAACAAATAGACGATAAAAAAAGAAAAAAGAAAAGTCAAACGAAAGGACTCAAAATTCTCAAACGTGGCTCCTTCCGAGTCATATGTAGCAGCGTCTTGTTGGACGACATGTTCCGTGTACGGCTGGCCAAATGATTCGAAAGCATCTACGCAACGATATCTCAAAGCTGGAACTTTGAGGTTTCTAATCTATTTAGAGTCCCTAAACCCTAAAAAAAAAAAAATGTTTATAAATTAAAGCAGATGGATTCATATAAAAATATTAACATTCTGATTAAACAAAACTCACGACACAGCAATGCATTGCATTACATTATATTAAAATATCTACAATTCTGTAAATGCATAAAATCCTCTAAATCATGAAAATAAAAAGTATTTTTTTATTATGACCATAAAAGGACCACTTATTTTTTAAATTAAATCTTCCGGAGACATCATGTGTTTAAGGTAAATGGTTTGGTTTCTGAGTTATCGATTTTTATCGCGAACTTTGTCCATTCGTACGACTCGGTTTCAGTTCTTTACCGCTAGGTGGCGTAGTAAATATTCAGACATCAATTCAAGAAATTGCTAAAAACTTTTTTGAGCTTACTCAAACTATATTGCGGTCCTCGAAAAAAGTGGTTGGGAATTGAATTTTCTATAGGAATCGACTTGACGGTATTTTAATTTCTACAACGCCACCTAGCAGTAAAAATCTGGAATCGTTATCTTTCCTTTACAAACTTCAACTTGTTTTGGATAGGGGTAAATGTTGACCGATTTGGCTTAAATTTGAACCAGAGGTTCTGGGTGGCATTTGGAACAAGTGGCTCCATAAATGGTGGGGGGGGGGGGGTGCCATACTGTATATTCGTTAGAACCAATTACTTGAAGTTTCTCGGGAAGTTCTGAAATAGGTGTCACAATATATCGGAGAGTGAAAAAGTCATGCTAAATAAGCGCTCCTT